>JAGFPH010002787.1:97302-121384 GCA_018207615.1 Philaenus spumarius
TTAATAAACAAATTGTGTCATCGACATATCTATTGTAAAGGCGTATGTATTTATAGAATGGATTTGAAGAGTCCATTATGTGTTTAGTTTCTACGTGGTTGAGACATACTTCTGCCATTATACTGGAAAGTAGGGAACCCATTGCTAGTCCTTTATTTTGGGCATAATAGTTATTGTCAAATTCGAAATAATTTTGGTTGCAAACATATTGTAAGAAGCAACATGAGTTCATCCAGCTTCTCGATTTCTATGGTTTTGTTGTCTATAATATTATCTCTTACGATATATATTGTTTCTTTTATTGGGGCATTGGTGTGGTTTTCTATGTCAAATGACACAAGTATGTTACTTTTATTTAGTTCCACACATTTTAGTTCATCAACCATATCCATACTATTTTTCGAAGAAAAATTTCAATTTATGGTTATATTATTTCTTAATATCTGGTAAAGCTTTTTTATTGATAATTTGTACGTGGGTGCATTTATGAAATTTACCAGTGATCTTATAGGGCATTATTTTTTATGGATTTTTGGTAGGGATCCTAATTTGTGTGCATTAAAATATTAATGTTTTATTGTGCTTTGTAATTGTATAATTTTGTTGTTAAGCTGGTTGAGCGGCAACAAAAAACTCGTTTATTCATGTTCTCATTTAGTAACAAAACCGAACTCGAAAGTCTCAAACATGCAATGCCTAATACAGCGGTGCTATATTTGTTTGTTCACTGCCTAGCTATAGAGTTAATTTATCATTTTTGGTAAAAATTCAGTCATTATTTTGTATGCCAAGAAATAATGGTTTCTATTTTTACTTTCTCCCCCTATACCATAGTATATGGAGAAAGTATTGTATTCGTCAAAATTTTCGAGTTTGAGTTTTTGGTGGAAATATCCGTTTTGGGTCCCCCTGAACCTAAAAAAGTGGTTTTCGGAGTGATGTCTGTGTGTGTGTCTGTATGTGTGTCTGTGTGTCTGTGTGTCTGTGTGTCTGTGTGGATGTTATCAGACTTAGAGCCTAAACCAGTCGTCCGATTTTGATGAAATTTGGTATGGAGGTACTAATCCACGGTATCTCCAGGCGTTTTTTTCATTTTTGTGAATTTTTTATTTTTAAGGGTAATTTTCCCATAAAAACCCATAAAATATCGGAAAAATTAACTTTTCTCAAAAACGGCTCTAACGATTTTGATTAAAATTTTACAGTTTATTAGGGACCTAAAGTACTATAAACTGTAAAATTTTAATCAAAATCGTTCGAGCCGTTTTTGAGAAAAGTTGATTTTTCCATTATTTTATGGATTTTTATGGGAAAATGACTGTTAAAAATAAAAAAATCGCAATAAATTGGTAATAGTATTTTTTTATTAAGTTTCTATAATGAGGGAGAAAGTATGTGTCAGTTTCCTGATACCGTTTATTGATTTTATTAATATTTGTGTATAGATGTTTGGTAGCGAATGAAAATAAAACATACAATTTTATGTAACATTGTGTACTATATTGATAATATTAATAAAACATAAAGAATGAATGCATTTTGTTATAATGAAAAATCGTTATTATTAAATAATTAAGCTCAGGGTGTAAATATTATCTAACTCATATAATATCATATATTTAATAGGGTCAGTAAACAAAGTAGAGTATAAATAACGAATACTGTTTTAACAGCTCTTGTTGTTTTATTTACGGTTTTTTATGAAACGTTAGTTCTGTTTTACCCGGCGGTCTCTCCGGGAGAGTCATGTTGCATGACGATTAAATAATTGAAAAAGTTGGGAGACGGAAATATAAATTTCATTGACATGTGTCGCATCACCAAGAACTTTGTAGACCGTCTATGACGTATGTGAGAGGGTAGAAATGATTCAACTTTTCTTTCTTCTAACTGCCGGTTGGAGTAAGAAAAAGGGAGCCGTTTCAATTTTCGTTTCGATCAGAGCAACTTACGCTACCGTGTCTAGAAAAAATTATACGCACACAGAAAGTACCCACTGCGCATGCGTATATTATATCTAGATTTACATAACCATGTTGAAGATAAATATTTATATTTAAATGATGTATTCAACTACAAAACCGATGAATTTATTTAGTTTACCTTTATCCCAAAGAAAATCAAAGGAATCAATAACAAACGTTCTGCGGCATTGTGTAGCTTTGCAGCACAATTCTGTATTTAGTGGATGCCAATTTTATACAAGTTCTGTAAATTTTCCAAACAAAAGTTGTTTTAACTGTTGGAAGCATACTTTATGTGTTTCGTGGTATGATTCTAAGTCAATGCCAACGTATTTATGATGAAATTATAATTTTAAACAGTTATCTTATGTAATTACAAACAAACTGTTCTTTTACTCGGAGAAAAAACGTGTATCGGTATTATGATTTTTTCCTAAAAAACAATAATGAATCACCCCATTTTGGTCCAGGCAAGTTGTCAAAACGAATGTATAGAAAATATAGAAATTCTCTAAACGGTTTTTTTATAGGTAGATTTTTTGAGTGTATATTAATGGTCCGACTTTTACCTATTCCACAATTGGGGCAACTGCCTTAACATTGGGAAATTGGCCAAGTTTTTAGTTTTTTAAAGGTTTGTTGCTTTTATTTCAGGTTCTATAATTTCAAATTGAAATCTGTACACGAATTTTTAATAGGAACTGAAAATCGAAGAGTTTGAGCCATATTGGACCTAATTTGACTAGAGGTATCGCTTATTTTTTGCTTTTTATTTAATCAAATCAACCGTAGAGTACAAATATGACGTTTTTGTAAAACAAATATTGTTGACCTTTTTTATTAAAACATACTTTGAAATCAAATCATAAAGCTAACCATTTACACACTAGTTAATGTCTATTTCAATATATTGAAGTTATTAATTTTACGAAAAATAATTTTACGTTTTTTTATCATTTTGGGTAGTTTAATGTGATATCCAAATTATTATTTCTTTGGTATTCCTTAGGCTCTAAGCTTTAATTTGAACCCTTATAGAAGTCATTTTGACAATCTTGGATTGAGAAAACGCAATGTTTAGCTTAGATTTAGCCGTTTTACTTAAAGTATCCTACTTTTAGTTCTATAAATGAAATCTTTATAGTTTTATCGTACTTTAAGTTACAAATATTTTTTAAATAAAATAATCAATTTTGTATTAGTTTATAAACCTATTCGGACCATTTGGACGATATTTCTAGCTATTTGACGCAAAACTTTCGTATTTTTTAATGAGAGAAAATCATGAAGTCCCCTTGTAGAATACCTTGTTTTTCTTTTAAAAGTTTGAGTTATATTTTTCTTTTCATTTGGATCTTCATTTCATGAGTAAAAGTTGGGCATTGCAGAGGAAAAACCTCGTCTTTTAAATTTAAATATGCTAATCTATACAGTTTCAAAGAAGGGTATTATTTTATCATCATGTAGGTACTCTTATATATATATTAAGTTTGGCGAGCTGTTTATCAAAATGTAGAGCTAATAACTTCCATGTAAATTATTAAAGAAATTAATCTCACCATGGAATTAACAGAATGGGTTAACTAAATCTTCCGAGGTAATTCTACGTAATTTGATTTCTCTTAGCAGGTTTAGTCCTTATGCATATTGTTAGAAACAACTCATATTTTGATTGGTTTACATTATTTAATGACATTTTTAAGTGTTTATAATATTTTAAAGTAAAAATCTAAGTTTGTGAAAACTTAACAAACATTGTTGTCGTGATGAATTTTTTACTAACAAGTGAGTGTATTTCACTGCTCTTTTACACATACAACCTTAGAACAGCAGTCCGGGTAGATTCCTGGTGGCCATTCGATAATTTGGCACCCATCAGGTATTGATGGTACCTCACACCTGACAAACAAAAAGTTATGCATAGTAAGTAACCAATGTTTTAAACAGTTAATTTATGCACCAATTGTTGAAAATGCATTTAAGTACTACAGTTTATCAAATAATCGTTGGTTGAAAATTAAGTATTAATATTTATTGGTTTGTATGGTGTCAATACAGCCCCAGAACAGTTTAATGACTTTTGAAGTACCTAAATAATCATAGACAGTTGACCACAGAGGTAGAAACTTGTTTTAAATTAAAACTGAAAAGCAAAACAATTTTATACTAGAACAATCTTTTTTTGGAGTAAGTATGATCAGTATTGTCACTTCTGATACTGGAATAGGGTAAATATTATTACTTTATAATAACTAAAACAAAACTCACCATCGCTTGGTGGTTTGGTTGAAGCCGCGGCAAGTCATTTCCATGCAATGGTCCTTATGTTGGAATATCTCATTTTTCGCGTAACATTTGCCATCATAGAAACAGCTAGTTGTAAAATCACAAGTACCTTCACCTAAACATAAAAATGTCACTATTTTGTAAAAAGCCTTTACATTAAATATTTTATTTTAAACTCTTATACATTGTATATTATTATTACTGTAGTATGTTTAATAATTTTTGTTTTTTAATTTTTTTTAAAGACAATGTATAAAGATAAACATAAACTAAAAAAATTATAAATAATAACAATAACAAGCTTGAATTTAAGAAATTTGTTAAATTTTATTTTTATCGAATATCTATAGGAAAGATCAGCTATTACAAATATATTTCGTACACGCAGACAGCTATTCAGCGACTACGTGAGTAGACCAACTTCCCAAATAGTTACTTGAAACCCTTAAACATATACCTATAAACCTAATTTTGGAAATTCGCTCAAATATCGCTAGCAATTCGGCAGCGTGATCGCATTATTTGATATTGTAATATTGCCTTCCTGTATTTACACATTACATTTGCATTAATTGCCTTTACAAATTAAAATGTATCTACACATGTTCATTGACGTTAGCATACAACAATTACTGTTATACATACGAAATATGTACATAGATACAATTAAACTGTCCATTGTAATTACAAATTTATTAACTGCACACCTAACAAACACGCAATCAACATTAAACTTATAAAATTTGTTAAGGGTTTTGTTGAATATTTGTTGAGCAGTATACACAATTAATTGTTAGTTACAACTTCATGAAGCAACTAAAGATATTTCAAAAGAAAACCAATTGTAATGAAAGGGTAATACGTCCGTCTATTTTACTTTTTTTTTGTAATATAAGTAGTTTACTTACTTTACATATACTGTTGGCTGACGCGTTTCGGAACTAGTTCCATCTTCAGGGTATCGCTCTATTGAAGTCGTTAATACGTTGAAATAAATAGATTAAAGTACAACACAACACATATGCACTCGCACAATAACAGAATATCACAACCGCGTGTGCACACCATCGAATACTTTTAACTACTGAGGATACGCGGGATCTCTGACTTCCCCAAAAAGTCACATAGACGGACATTTTATCCTCTTATTAAATCAGTGACTTGGATGCAAACAAAAATGAATCCCAATTGTAATGAATTATTTTAGGGAAAGTAAACAATTTATCGTCATACAAGTGAATTTTGAAAGTTGGAGTGAGCAATATAATTTGAGGAAAATGGTCGAAATGACTGATTTTAGTCAACCTTGCTCTGAAGACGTTATAGCGCGACTAGAATATCATTTGTTAGAACTTACGTTCTTACTAATGGCGGTCCTATTTTTGATTTCGCCATATGAATACAACAGTAAATTTAGTTCAAGTAGTTTAACTGAAAGTCATGTTTTTCGTTTTATTTATAAACAAAAATATTATTTTAAGAAAAACATATTATTTTCCATTTTTGTCCTCTAAGAATTGTATTCATCAATAGGTTATCTTATATTGGCTTCGCCACGTGACTTCTTTCTTGTTTTTTGTTTTCGCTTACGCGTTTCAGATCATATGCTCCATCCTCAGAGTTTGTCCCTCAATCGAGTTCGTCAATACATTAATCAGACAAACATATACTATTTACACAAATACATACTACATTAAAACGAGGCGTACCGTGTGTTTAGCTATGTGTTTGTGTAAATGTTATATGTTTGTCTGTGGTTTTTAATTAATGTGTTGACGAACTCGATTAACGGATATACTCTGAGGATGGAGCATAGGCTCTGAAACGTGTTACAAACGTGAAAACAAAAAGCGGAGAAGTCACATAAGAGGTAACTTATTGTTAAATAAAAAACTATGATTGTTTACCAAAATTGGATGCAAAATTAATCTTAAAATACGAACTATAGTTTAGATTTTCATGGACGACTTCCCAAAAATTATCTTCCATATTATATGAAAGATATATTATATTGCAGACTCCAGTATATGACTGTTTCGTCCTGGCATTGCACACCATTAGATTCATACGGATTGGATAAAAGTCTAACTAAAGTAGCTGTTCGTTCAATACTATCTAGAATCTTTTCAATCTCTTAATTCCTCAATATTTCAAAATATTTAATTCCATACTTTTTGTTTTGGCACCCAGTAAACTTAAAGTATAATTTAAAATTAAAAAGTTACAATAAACAGTTTTTGTAAATATATAATATAGTTTTTGTAAAAGCTACAGTTACATACAAACAATGACAAACTGTTTTAGTGTTGGTTTAAATTACTGTTGAATTTCAAAAAACCTCCTCCTGGCAGATCAGATAATTTAGAAGTAAACGATGAAATTGTTTTATTTTGTCCTGTCAAATGATCAGGTACATTTTCCCCATGAAGTTACTACAAAGCCACTTGCCTGTAAAGTTCGAATACGCTGGGGGGCATTTGGCTCTGGCGCAGCATTCAGGGTAAGGTTTTCCTAACTCTTCAGGCAGAACAGTACAGCCTGATGGAAGTTCTGAAAGGTCTTCACACCTATAACAAAGATTTTTAGTGCAATAGCAATTACAAACATTCAGTTTAGAAATATTAGATGGTTGTTCATATTATTTTTGTAGCAGTGAAATGTTAACATTTGAAAACTATGTTTCGTTTTCCAAATGCCTTTCTTTTGAAATAAGTTGAAACTAAATCCAATAATTTTTTTTAGCGTGGATTATGAATACAATTAATTATTGAGATCCAATTTTTAGAAAATGTTTTTTATTTAGTACATTAGAAGTTTGTAATCATATACACAATTACAAATATTAGCTGCACTTATACGTTGTAGCTGTAAGAAAGAATTTAGCAAAATTTGAAATATTTTTCTGTAAATAGTGAAACTTCGGAGGGTACACTCCCAGCCCTTTAACAGATAACAGAGGTGGTGCTGCTCAAAAGTTAAAGCTAGCCATACACGGTCAGATTTGTAGTCCGATTCAATGTCCCATGTCCGATGTAGGATCCGATGTAGGAGCGTGAATGGGCTTGATGGACGACGAGTTGGATAATCGTACAAATCGGAGTCCCAGATCAGACTACAAGATGATCCGCCTTCCAATATCCGACGGAGTCGGACTGTGAATGGGGTGATCGTCCGATTGTCATTTTAAACTTTCTCCTTGTTGATGTTTGATCTTCCCTTTTCCCCTATACTTTGTAAATTTTTACTTCTATAATAATGGATAATAAAGGGTTTTTGGAATTTATTGAATTGTACCGGGAGAATAGGTGTTTGTGAACACAATAGGTGTTTGTGATTATGCAAACTGACATGTTTTTGAGAATCTTCGCGTCACAATATTTCAAAAATAATTTCTTATAACCTATTGAAAAACATAGGTGAATGTTTACTATACACTAAAAAAAATAGGCAGTTGTCTACTATATTTAAAAATATAGGTTATTGTTTAGTATACTGAAAAATGTAGGCTATTGAAAGTATACTAACAAAATATAGTAGATTGTTTAGTATAATGAAAAAATAAAGGTGATTATTTAGTAAACTGAACAAATATTGGCGATTGTCTACTATATTGAAAAATGTAGGCGATTGTCTACTATACTAAAAATATATAGGGATTGTTTTCTATACTGAAAAAAATATAGGCGGTTATCTACTATATTTAAAAAATAAGTGATTGTAAGTATACTGACAAAACATAGGGAATTGTTTAGTCGAATTATTTGCATATACTAATTGCTGTACATTTTTATACAACTACCACTATGTAGGCCTACAAGGAAAGAAGAGTGAATCGGAATGATTTCTTGTCGTGGAGTTGAATATTTGAGAACTTTTTGAACAATGTAAATCAATGTGTATATTTTTTATTTATTACTAGGGATACCCCAGCGTGCTCCGCACGCCAAACCTGTTGGAACTTTCTATACACATAATTATGTTATATTGTCTTTATAATATAGGCTAGATGTAGGATTAATAATAACCTCAAAACTAAGATCGTAAATGTCCAAAATGAAATTATTTTATATTATAACATCAGTTATAAATAGGCCTAATAAAGGTTAAAAGAACCAGCAATGCTCAGGTCTACATTTTAATAAAAACCTAACCTAAAATTTAGAAAAAAATTAATAATGGCTTCAAAGTTTAAAATCAGCTGTTAATGGAATTATTATTAATGGAAACGTTAGTTGGATCGTAAGTTGGATGGTAAGTTGGATCGTGAGTGGTGAAACGCATCCAACTTGCAGTCCAACTCGGCCGGACTACAAATCGGACCGTGTATGGCTAGCTTAAGGAATTCATTTGCATTGATTATTATAACAACCAAATTAAGTATCAATTAATTATTCATCACAATCAACAGCTTTTTTAAATTAGGTTATCAAATAGAAGCAAACACAAACACATTGTAATCGAATAAGGCTTACTATTACAATTCAAACATCTGTTGTTGCATATCCTGTTATAAATACTGGATATAACATCTTATATCAATCAAAATCTTTACACTATTTTAGTTTAGGCCTATTTCGAACCAGCCATCTTGAACGCTTACATTTATTATCAAAGTAACCAACTTGGCAAATTTAAAATCATGTAATAATTATTCTTTTCAACCATAATTTGTTGCTGATAAAAGGACGTAAAAAAGCCTAATGTATTATTCATATTCAATTGTATAACATTGTATACATAAGTATTATACAAATAATCTGTTGTACATATTATATTGTTTTCTTTAAATGGCATAATCAAAATTTATTTGAAATTTTGAGTGTTGTTTGTTTAAATAGTAATAGTGAAATTATAACGAATGCCAAAATTCAAATTATTGGGAATGGTAAGTGCCTACTTCGATATTTGTCTTACATTATTTATAGGTCACCGCTGCCCTCACTACCTTATCTTTATGCAAGTGTCTCTTTCTCTATTTGAAGTTATAATTTATTAATGATGGATGTTAAATTTTACTATCAGTTATTAAAATTTGCTATATTTTTTTTGTTGTTAAAAATCAATACATAACGTTTCGGGAATATAAATAAACTCCCGCCATCAAGTGACTAACAACTATGGGAACATTAACCTAGAGATCTAGGCCTAAAGAAAACAAGTAAAGCTAAAATATACCACCAACCTTAACCACCTACATAGTACATCTCAGAACTGAAACTATGGAATTTAAAAAACAAAATAATATAAACACAAAAAGCACAAACAAACCTAAAGGCAAACCACGTGATTACAGACCGGAGTCATCCATCCAACTGGCCTGATGCCGAGGGAGTGGCAAACACTCCCCTAAGTTTATTCTTGGGGCCATGAAATTAGGCGGGTGAGAGAAATTTCGGTGTTGCCAATTCGTATTGTAGTTATTTCTACAACTTACACCCGTTATGTAAACGATTTAAGCGCAATGTAGTGTGCTTCCTCTCGTGATTGTAAATCTGTCTACAGTTAATTGTGAGATAAAATTAATTATACTACTGCCTTCAGAAAATGTTACTGATTTCAATTTTATGACATTTATATTATTCAAACTGCAGCAAATAATTAACAAAAGAACAAAAAACCTAAGTGGTATATTAATTCAAAAACGTCCTGTATTGAATTTTTCATCAAGCGGGATTATTTGTTTTTTTTTTGTCAGCAAGATTTCGTCTGCGGTAAAGTTGTAGAAAATCGTAATAATAAAATTTTTTGTTCAAACTTTTTTTTATGAAATTCTTAGTTTAGTTGTAAAATGCTTAACTCCAACTAAAGAAAACGATATAATACGTAACAACAGATATTTAACTTTTAATACAGTTTTCATTTTGGTTGATAATTTTTGTTTGTCTTTGTTATTACCTAACCTAAAACAAATAGTGGTTATAAAAAATAATTATTACACAATTTTAAATTTGACAAGTTTGTTACTTTGATGCCAATGTAACCCCTAGTATTATATAAAATAAACCTATCTGTATTTTCCTTTATGTCACGAAAATCAGAGATTAGATTTTAACTAAGGATTTTCTTACAAGTAAATATTCCATATCTCTTACATAAATATGAATGTTTGTATATGTGTTTAAAATGTTTTCATACTGTTCAAAGTCCTTAAAAGTAAGCATGAAGAGGTGTCTAAAAGAAAGATACTGTAAAATGTCTAAAAATTCCGATTTTCAAATCGGGGGTTCAAAAAGTTTAAATTTATAAAATGTTAACCGTCAGAGCTATTGATTTGGAAACCTTTTAATTCAATTCCTAAAACATGATGTGTTTTGGACGATAGGAGGAGTTTTATATTCTTAATTTTACAATGACGTAAAAAGAACACATAAATGTGAAATAAGCAAAGGGTAACTACACATAAATAGTTTTGTAGTTTGTTTCTGTACTTAATCATGCATGAAAATTGTGTTTTTTTTATTGTTTCATAAAGTATTTACATCAAGCAAAATACATGCTTTAACCTCCTTTAACGAAACGTTTGAATTTACTATTTTGTTGAGTTTATCTTACATGATTCATCATATTTTATACCCAGCTTTATGAATAAATTGAAATACAGATAAGTAGTTAAAGTAATTAAAATACATTTAATAAAATTGTCTTATTAGTACCGTAGTAATATAAAGGATGGTCATATAAAAAGAGTTTTACAACTCCATTATAGATGTTCAATTGTTCAATGAGGACTGTGGTGAATTTAAACAATTAGAAACACTGAAGCCCCAACCAGAAGTTCATTGAATAAAACTACACAAATAAACTGAAACACATTTATTAATATAGTTAGGTATTCTAAACTCAGATAAAGGTCCTATTCCTAATTCATGTTGTACCAATCTTACAAAAGAATAATTAAGGGAACGGAAGCAATACTGGGCCACATAGATTGGTACTGTTCAAAACTTACCTTAGAATTTAAATATCACCAAAAGTAGGAATATTTCAGCTTATCTCTTACAATGCACAGGATACCTAGAGGTTAGCTCAATAAACCATAGAAATAGATATAATTTTTTGCTTTATTAACCAAAATAAAAAAAGTTTACATGCCTTTAATACAAAAAGAAATTATTAATATGCCCTTAATACAAGAAAAGTTTGAGATTTTAAAAGAAAACATATATATTTTATTAAATTGAATTTAAAAGCCCTCCCCAAAATAAAAATCAAAAACCCTCCCTTTTAATAATAATTACAGAATTTATACAGAAAAAGATTAACAAGTTACAAAGTTTTAACATGAAATACCATGGATTTGTTTTAAGAATAAATATATATGTCGTTGGCCAACTCTAAAAGGTAATTATAAATAATTGAATAAATAGACAAGATTAATTATGAGACGTCTCTCTATATATATAAAAAAAAAGGTATAAAATTTCTAATATGCAGCCCTTAGGGCTAAGGTCCGAAATGTGCTAGCTTGCTCCTCCCATTCTAAATAGTACACATGTACAAAATAACTTTTCGAAATACAGCCTATTTAACATTTAACACAAAAGAAGAAGAACGACTGCAGATTGTTCATATTTTTTAATTAAATTCTGTCTCTAACTAAAACACTGTAGAAACATATTATTATTTTTTTAAAGTTCTGTTAGAAGGTAGGCCTTTTCAAGGTGTAGCTGTAGAGTAGGTTATGCCATTGTATTATTTAATATCTCCTGGAGTTGAACCAGTATAACTGTATAACATAAATAAAAATTCCTTTTTAGAAAACTTGCAGCTAATTTAAATAAGCATAAAATGATAGTTCTTTGAGTTGGCTGTTTTATTAAAATTTGTAGCACAAGGTGACAAATTGCTACTTAGATTGTAATGGTTAATACAACATGTGTAATGTTGCATAAGACTGTCTCTACATGTTAGCTAAGCCACATGGTAACATAAAAAAAAATGTTAACGTTTAGTTACATATCAGTAATATTATGCTTATAGCTTATTAAAAGTTTTCAATATTGGTTACACTGTAGAAAACTACACAGTTATAGTTAATTAATACAGAGCAGTTTAGGCCAGTTTTGTTGAAATATGTTTAGGCTTTAGTAATAACCAACATGGTATCGGCTTTAAAGTTTTTGTAGGCTGTAAGGTTTGCATTTAAAATTTAGGCTGTAGTAAAAATGAAATACATAGGTTTCTCTATTAAATTGAACAAAATGAGTTAGGAAAGTTATTCATAAACCAAAAGTGGAAATGACCTTATTAAGTTTTACAAGTAAATATTTTATAATTATCAAGGTAAAGCTAAAATATTCATACCTGGTATCCGGAAAGCAAAGGTTTAGAAGAAACTAAACTTATGTTATTTAGCGACACACCGTCGTTAATCGCGACTAAATTATTTAAAGTGTAACAACATAACTACGATTTTGCAGCGTCTTAAGGTTTTTGTTCGTAACAGGCTAATGGCCGACGTTTTAGGACATCCTATGACCAAGCAAAATTTAACTGAATAGATAAAGAAACAGCTGATCGGTTGTCAGACAACGACCTCTGTTCAGTTATGCACGATAAGAAACTAATACCGTACAGAGTCGACGTCTGGCGGAGAAAAGGATAACTATTTGGGAAATGTCGGTAAGGATAAATGATAGAAAGGTTGTAACTAGTTGGTGAGACGTTACAATGTTTGTTCTCTTTGTTGAAACCTTGCCATTAATCAGCCGTAGTATTTTGTTGTTTCTATTGTATTTATATATTCTTATGTGAATCTTATTGCTTATTTATTGATTACTTTATTTTATAGTTTATATAACTTTCTAATTTTATCCGTTGAAGATACGTATTATCTTAATGCTAATTTATTGACTAGTTTATTTTATATTATTTTAAAATTTTATCTGTTGTATATATGTTTGATTCGTTATTGAATAAGTTGTAAGATATATTGTACACTGTTTTCCGGTAGTTTAAGAAGTTTTATGTAATCGGTGTAACAGTTTCATTTCGCAACCTTGGCCATTTCCAAGTACCGTTAGCCGCTTCTACCTGGCTTTTTGAAACAAGTTCTTGGCGTGGTCACTTATGATTGGTTGATCTACCTGAGATAGTATAGGTAGGTCTGTTTATTTTTATAGTTTCATTCTTGTTAGAATTAGTTTAGATTTATAACTCTCCGATGATGGTAACTTGTTTCAGTTTATTTGTGTAGTTTTATTCACCGAACTTGTGGTTGGAACTTCAGTGTTTCTAATTGACTCCATTATATTTCACTGTTTTTATTAAATTTTTAATTTAAATTCGGATAAAATAATTATTATTTTGTATTTGAAGTAAAGGTAACCTTATGACACGATTAGTACTGACTATTACATCTTAACTTAATGTATTACACAGTACTTAAATTTTATTTGCATATATTGTATATGTATAAAGTGGTATGTATTAGTAGAGGAAGAATTCAATTTATTTAATTTTATATATACATTTTTGAATTTGTACTTTTCAACATTATAAACGATATTAGAATAACACTTTGCTTTAATGAAACATTATTTTGAGATTCACAGAACAAGTCGTGCAAACAATTTAGTCAAAGTAGGCAGATCCGCGGGTGTGGCTAGTAAACAAATATAACTCACCACGAATTTGTTATCATATCGTGGACATCGAGGCATTCATAAAGTCTGCATTCATCTTTAGGTGTATATCCTTCACCCTTCTTCAAACAAACTTCATCAATGTTACATTCATCATTTGAGCAAGGCGACAATTCTAGACAAGCAAGTTAAATTACATTTCAGCTGTCTCAAAGACTTATTTTATTAAAATAAGTTTCTTTTATTATAAATAGGATAGATCTGTTTAATTGTATGAGTAAAATAAACTTATAGGATTTTGATAAACTTTTACTTAGGTGGTGATCTTCTACGTGAAATTTTATACTTGTAAAACTTTATTTTTTGTAGTATTGTTTACGTGGTAAACTTGATCTTCTATGTTGAATTATATAAGTTTTAAACTCTATCTTATATTTAGCATTTGATAAGTGGTAAATTTTTCTTCTATGTGGCTTCAGAAAAGTGGTAAATTTTGACTTGTATTTTGCATTTGATAAGTGGAAGCTTTATCTTCTACGTGCAATTGGGTAAGTGGTAAATTTGATCTTCTATGTGTCATCGGATAAAGGGTAAACTTTATCTTATATTTGTCACTTGATAAGCGGTAAACTTTATCTTCTATGTGCAATAATATAAATTTCATTTTATATTTGGCCTTTGATTAGTGGTACCTTTATCTTCTATATGCAATTAGTTAAGTGGTAAACTTTATCTTCTATGTGCAATTATATAAGTAGTAAATTTTATCTTATAATTGTCATTTAATAAGTGGTAAACATTATCTTCTATGTGCAATAATATAAATAATAAATTGTATTTTATATTTGGCCTTTCATAAGTGGTATCTTTGTATATGCAATTGGTTAAGTGTTAAACTTTTTCTTCTATGTGCAATTATATAACTGGTAAATTTTATTTTATATTTGGCCTTTGATAAGTGGTAAAATTTATCTTGTATGTGCAGTTATATAAGTGGTAAATTTTATTTTATATATTTCCTTTGATAAGTGGTAAACTTTATCTTCTATATGCAATTGGTTAAGTGGTAAACGTATCTTGTTGTACGATTGGATAAGTGGTAAATTTCATCTTCTATGTGGCCTCAGATAAATGGAAACCTTTATTTTCTACGTGACATTGGTTATGTGGTAACCTTTTTGTTCTAATATGATTAATACAATATGATTAATCTGGATGAAAGAGATCGAGGGCAGTGTAATTTCTTTCTTTCCTCGAAAATAATGCATCATTTTAATATTGAAAAGAGAAATTTCACATAGAATCGTATTTTAAGAAGTCACACCATTTTCTAACATAATTGTATTATGAATTTACAATTGGCAAAAAATAAATATTGTACAATTTTCAAGATCCAATTTGTCTTCGTATTAAATTACAATGTTCTGACAAGCTGTAAATATTAATACCGAACCGAGTTAGTGTAACTTGGACGTTAATGTTATGCATTCATACTAATAGCTGGGATCTGACTGTGTTATTATTTCGGTAATCTGGAGGACTTAATAAGCTGTATTATATTATTTTTTATTCGTATATTTATTCAATGAAATTCGTAGTTAATCATAACATTTATATTTTGAATTTGTTTTAAATAATAAAAAATACATCTTTAAACATTTCTTCGAAGCAATTAAAATTACATCTTTCATTTTTGCATCTACTGTATATATAATTTCAGCTAAAATCTTAGTAAATAAGAATATAAATAAATAACAATTTATATTTGTCTATGAGTGAGTAGCCCAATCTAAGAAGTAACTTTACCCTATATTTCAATGAAATTTATAAACAATTATCTAGTTTGATTAAACAATTATGAAGACACTTAATAAATTCAGGATTTTAACAAAGTATTCTGTTTTGCCATGTTTAATCATGGACAAGTAAATCTACAATATCATAAAAGTTATATTGTGAATCTCCGAGTGTGCAATTTTGATATCGCTTAAATAGTTTAAAAGTTATTCCCATTTTTACGTTGATAATTACATTTAATATTTATTTTCGTGATATATGGCATTACACATTTTAAATGAGGACAAGAAGGATTTGCTTTTAGCTAAACCAAAAATACATTTATACCTAGTTGAACTGGACGAGGTTAGTAAAAACAAGTATTTGGGATAGGTTGTTAACATTAAATTGAGTTGGGATTTTTCCACATTGATTATGTTGTAGGAACATATTCTTCTGGGCTCTTTGTCCTATCAAGAGTGACTAGAAAATATTTCTCCAAATTTCTCCAGACAAAAAATTTCTATATGTAGGTGAATATAAAAAAAAAATTTCAATAAACGTAATTCCGGAAATGTATAACAAAAATTCTGTATTTTAAAGGAATACTTGAAATTGAAATAATGTAATGGCACACATTTATTATGTTGCTGTGTTAGTTAGTAGGGCAAATTGATTTTGTATTTTTGACACCATTTAAGTTCATACATTGATATGAATAAAGTTCTTCTTCTTATTATTATTATTAAAGGATATTTCAAGCAAATATTTTGATATTCTGTTTAAATTGTGTACAATAAAAATGTCGATGAAATCCATCAAACGAAATTGTAAGTAAACATCTTAAACTAATATAGATTTGTACATATTTTATAAAAAATGCATTCGGGTAGACACAAATGCAGACAACTGGCCAGAGAGACAGACAGATTAAAAACGTTTTATATCTCATTATTAATAAAGCGTTGACAAAACAAGCTGAAAGTCATTAAGGTAATAATATTATTAAAACACTTAATTTAATAAAACTACTTACGTGTTCTTCCAGAATCTAGAAGCAAAAACACAAAATTTAAAAACACTAATCCGTATTTATACATGTTTACAAGGAGATGTGAACCTAACAAATGGCAAAGTAGCTATTCGCACTCGCTCAAGCATAAACCTGTCGTCTTCAATAATAGCCTACCAAGGCCGACGACTGGTCACAAGTCTTCTTGACTATAGTCTTTTGGAAGTAGGAAGTGTAATTATTACTGAGAAGTGGGAAAGGTTGAGTCGGTAAGCTGTAATTTATAAAATAACTTGGGAAACCCGTAGAGAACAAGTATATTTAAATACTGTATAACTAAAATAGTTATTAAACAATATCTTTCGATAGATATAATCGAGCTTGACTCGTGGAAAATATTATTTCTAAAGTAAAAATAAAAATACAGAACACATTTCTCACAAAAATACGTTTATTGGTCAAACGCGTTTCAACGACGAAATCATCATCAAGTAACACATTCAAACGTTTCCACTTAGTTTTGCCCTAGACTAGCGTTTTCCGTTTGAGGAAATATCGACATCAGTGTTTTTTGCTGAGTGGTTTAAGTTCCTTTTAAACTTACTGAACCATTTTTAGGTCACATAAATGAGAATTATTATCTTTTTCTTTTGGCTAGCTTTATTTTAATATTATTTGTGTATACTACTTTTACCTAGTGCCGTGCCGTTTGGAAGAACTGTTTTTTGAATCCTATTATCTTAAACATAATATTTATATCTATATTCGAAGAGTACTTCTACACTTAAAATCTACTATAAACTGAAAAAAATACATAGGAAAATTGCTATAATAATGTAAGCGAGCCTTTGGTACGTTATTAATGATTTGAGTTTATTAAAAAAAAAAAAATAATAATAATGCAAATGTATGCATACTTCCTTGTACAATATACAAAATAAAATAACTGAACTTGTTTTCAATGAAAATACAACTTATCCGAATAATTAATAATTATTGTGGGAAATATGACCTTACTTATGCATTTACTAAAAGAAAAACCAAAGGGAATATTTATGAATTTACCGAATTTATTTTGAATAATTTTTCACCAAATATTGTATTTAAAAATATACTATATTTCTTCGAATTAATGAACACTGGGTACCTTAGTTTATTGTTTAAATGTTCTCTGATGTTCTCGCATGCGATGTTCACCAATGTTGGAGATCTAGTAGTTTCTTCGAAATCAGCTGTACGGTTCTTGAATACTGCTCGACTCTCGTAAAAGCTGCTATATTAACGTTTTGTTGGTATGAAGATATTTCTCGTTGATTAAAGTTGACATCATGCTGCTTTAAGAGTTGAATCGGCGTTTATATTGAATACTATTACATTACTAGATACATTTGATTGTAAAGTCGCGGTTTAAAGGTATCGGCTACGTAACTCCATCACGACATTCGGGTTTTTTCATACTTGGCATCTCACTCTGCCCAAACCTCTTCTCCAAGTCCCCGTTCTATTTACTAAAAAGACGAAATCTCAAAATGGCCAACATATCTATTTTATGTATTTATCTCTTCATTTTTTTTCACCATTGTTTCTATTTATTTTATATACATTGTATTCCTTGTTTAATTTCAAAAAACCTTTCCCCACTTGCTGATTTTGGTTAAATTAATTATTATAGCCGGAAATTCTTTTAATAGCATACTACTGTAATTTCTTTTGTCATATTTTAGGAACGTTCAGCAGTTCCCACGTGACAACCACCACTCCTGGTCTTGTACTTTGAAATCTAGGCCGTTTATGAGATGAAGAATCTTCTAGAATGATTTTAACTAATTATTTCCCTCAATTTCTGTGTCATTATAATGGCTGGTCTAATTTTTTTTTCTTTGCCTCGCTCGTTACGCACAAACTCGAATGGTAGGTGTCAGTTTATTGGTTCTTTTATTATTCAATTTTCACGAACTGTAATCGTCTTTTAATTCATTTTACTTCATTAATGTTTACGTTTAAAGTTTTTCGCTGACCCATGTTAATTTTGTACAAATAATCCCCCCCCCCCCCCCCCGCTTCTCATAAATTATCGCGCTTGGCATAACAATTGACTTATTATTTATATTTTACTAAATTTTACGTTTCTTATAAAGTATTGCACATTTGATTATAGCAATATGATATTTTTACAAAATTATTTAGAATTGCAACGAATTCAATCCGTTGCAACATGAGCTACAACTAAATTATAACTAAGGAGACAATATGCTACGCTACATATTTATACCCTCTGACAGAGTAGGACATGCTCTTAGTTTACAAACAACCAATAGAGTTGACAATCACAATATAGTAGGAGAAAATAACCTATTGCCTTATGTCTAAAAATTAAGAGTAATGAGAATGATTTGTTAATTTCTATTATATTTTACGAGTAAGAAATGTAATTCGGCCTAAACTACAGGAAATAAGTGTTAGAATTCGATATTCAAACGCAGAACTAAATTAAAAAACATTCTAGTATGTGATCGTAAATTATGTACAATTTCAAAGAAAATCTGTACACATATATATATGTAACAATAAAAATCAAAGTAAACAATTGATAATAGTATGTATAATAGTATGGGATTTCATCGTTCGGGGCAGCTTAAGATCCGAGGCCAAAGCCGTAAAGCGAGTTCGTCCACTGCGACCGAAACCACGCAGTCCCTAATCCTAGGTCGCAAGGACGAGGGAAAACTCGATTTTTGTTTCGAGAGCAACGAAGCAGAGCCTTCTCCGAAGCTGGATGCTGGGTTGCGAACAATTTCTATTAATACAATTTCCTACACGAAGGCAGCCTTTCATCGCCTTTGTGAGTAGACTAAATTCCCAAATTGACGATTAAAACACTACAACATAAAAACTTCATTTTGGAAATTCGCAACTCTCGTCAGCAATTCAGCTGACTGATCAATTTTTGGTGAGTATAAAATTAAATTAGTATTTTTTTTAGTCATAGTCACCAGTTACGTAGATGCTTAAACTGCCTGTTATTTATAGTAAACAGTCCACTCTATAAACGCTAATAACCCTTCTGCTCTAGCATTGAGGCAATTCAAATTAAATCCCTCTTAAACTATTGACATTTAGTTTGTAACATAACAAATTTAGTTGAAGTGGTTTGTCTGTATTGTACCGAGTCAACAAATGTTGCAGTAATTCACTAGTGGTCAAATATTTGCTTTTAATTAATTTTGATCACATATTGTCATAAGCGATATATTTACCTCTAATGAACCACTTCGTTGAACGCAATATAGGGAGGCACAAATTATAATTTACGTTTGATTCCGGTACTGATAGGTCGGAATAATTTTCTTGTGATTTCATACATTTACCAATTAATTTTAACCTAGTTGTATGTGGGTAGTTAAATTCTATAAAATTTTAATATATTAAAACAGATGTAACACTGCATGTTGAAATTTGTTCCTAACACTAAAATCTGTATAAATTCAAATGTTTTATTTGATGTACAAGCAAGGATCATTCCAATTTCTTTTTCATTTCATTGCAATTATACGTATAATAATAATTTAAATATTTATTTTAGAAGTTTCACTTTTCATACTTATTAAAGTGTATAAATTCGACCATTTTAAAGATTAGAAGAGACATTTGATTTTAAAATATTGTTTTCAAATACTACGTACTACACAATTTTACTAATTATGAGTAAGAAATTAATTATTGAATACGTTATTACGATCCAAGGTATTTATACCATCTAAATACAAACGTATATATTTAGATAGAATTCAACACAATAACAACTAAAGTTATAATTGTCAGATGGCTTAGGCCTACATCTTTCGGGGGAAAAGAGTTATTTCACCAATACAATTTATCCAAAAGTAAATCTGTAGTAACACTTTAACCTGAACTGAAAATTTAAACTTGTGAGTAGAAAACGTCCCAAAAATAATAACATTTACAAAAATACTTTTAATATTTAAACATATTTCAATGACTAAACAGCGATTGTTAAAGTAAAACTTATAACTGACCTATAATGATACTTTCTTACCTATATAAAATATACAGATAAAAGTGCTGGGTTCAAATGAACTTGGTTGATTTTACCACGGGGGCAGCTCCTGATTTGAGGCAGCCAGGTCGAGGAGCAAACTCTCAAAGCTATAGCGCTTCTCAACTTAAGTTGAGGCAAGTAGGGTGGGTAATTAGGGTCGGTCTTAACCGTCATAAAACTGACCCTTATTAATGCCGCCTGAGTGAACCTGTAGGACACTCTAGTATAAAATTTCAATTCAGTATGTCTTAAGTCAAAATGAAAAAACGATATTATATTTCGTTTCATGATATTTTCCAGATAATTTTGATACCAAATTTGATTACATTTGACCAACTTTGAGCTGTACTAGCATTATAAACTTTCTTAGTTGAGTTAACATTACTAATATGGTTTACAACAATAAAGCCACACAAATGTACTAGAGAAGTTCATATTTAAATCTATGCTAATATTATAAAGAGGTAAAGTTTGTTTTCTTTGTTTGTATGTAGGGGGTAATCTCTGGCATTACTGAACCGATTGAAAAAATAGTTTTACTAATAAAAAGCTACACTATCCCTGAGTAACATAGGCTATAATTCATTTCGATAAAAACCTTTTTATTTCAATATTTGTAAATTTAGTCGGGAAAATGTTAAGGTTAGGCCTAGAATAATAAACCAACACATGTATTTACATTTATTACCATAGCAACCAAATGAATAAAAAAAAACAGATAATATAGCTGTTTGCTCCAATTAACAGCTGATTTCAAAATTTGAAGCAATTATTTTTGTATTTCTAGCTTTTAGGTTAGGGTTTTAAAGTGTAGACTTGAGCCTAGCTGGTTCTTTTAACAATTATTATAACTGCTGTTATCAAATATAAGAAATAATTTGATTTGAATATTTATCATTATTTACCATCTTAGTTTTGAGGTTATTATTAATCTTACACCTTTATTATAAATAAAACATAACATATGTTTGTAGAAGGTTCCATTGGGGGTTGGCGTGCAGAGCACGCATTGGTCTCCCCTAGTATGTAATAAATAATCATTATTTGAGCAAAAAAAAAAAAAAGTCGTTACTCTATCGTTATTTACCATAATACAAACAATTGTGTCTTTGAACCATGTTAATCGGCCGACTTCCCTGTCCGACATATTGAATCTGATTCCCATAAGAGTAATGCTACAAAATAAGTAATTTTATCTGATAATTCGTGGAATAAATTTTAAAATTTGGTTTCATTTTGAAGTACTGTCATAATAAATTTTCAATAAATGTTTTATTGTTTTCATAAAGGTATGTTATAAGTAGTAAAAAATAGTAAACTTTTTTACTCAGTTGCAAAAAGAGATATTGCACAAAACCTTAGCAATCAAAACCCACTATTTTACTTTAAGAAAAAAATACAGCTTTCGTTTTTTGACAAAAGTTTTAAATATC
This sequence comes from Philaenus spumarius, assembly GCA_018207615.1. Classification (NCBI taxonomy): domain Eukaryota; kingdom Metazoa; phylum Arthropoda; class Insecta; order Hemiptera; family Aphrophoridae; genus Philaenus; species Philaenus spumarius. Next base: position 119,418 of record JAGFPH010002787.1, read on the forward strand.
ACTTATGGTAATTATAATATGTTATTACTATTTATTAGTATTATTATGTTGCGTTAATTAATGCAATATAATTAATACCGCTTTATCATTAATAATAAAAATTTTTTTTTGAAATTCTTTTATTAAAAAAAAAAAAAAAAAACAGTTACAACACTTTAAGTCGGCCGATTAACATGGGACAAACACACAATTAATTGTTTGTATTGTGATAAATAACGATACAGTATCGATTTTTTTGTCAAAATTATTATTTATTACATTTTTAAATATGAACTTCTCTAGTACATTTGTGTGGCTTTATTGTTGTAAACCGTATTAGTAATGTTGATTCAACTAAGAAAGTTTATAATGCTAGTACAGATCAAAGTTGGCCAAATGTAATCAAATTTGGTATCAAAATTATCAGGAAAATATCATGATAAGAAATATGATATCGTTTTTTCATTTTGACTTAAGACATACTGATTTGCCATTTTATACTAGAGTGTCCTACAGGTTCACTCAGGCTTCATTAATAAGGGTCAGTTTTATGACGGTTGAGACCGAAACTAATTACCCACCCTCCGTGCCTCAACTTAAGTTGAGACGGGCTATAGAGGGGCGGAACAATGTAGCGCTTGAGAAGGGGCTGGAGACTATTGTGCAAACAAATCCTACTAATTAATTACGTACACTCTAATAATAATTCACCGCCTTCATTACTAGACCAATTCCTAAATAGTTGGTTGAAACCCTATAACATATAAACTTAATTCTCGTTCCACTGGTTTGGCTGAGTGATGCAATTGCTTACTTTCCGCCAGCTAAACACAGGTGACGGTGTTTTTTCCATATTTAATTTTCCTAATGTTCTTTTAACTCTAGGTTGACCATAACTTGGAACTCTTGTCCTTGATCTCATAGTCGTGTCAATTTCCGTTTGAAATACTGAAGAGTTAATATTAAAAATTTCTATTTGCGTAATATAATATTTAAATTTACTTATATCCTAAAAAGAGTTTTATTCTGAATGTAGAATAATATAATGATAATTATAATTGAGAGTACCGAGTACCTGTTAGTTGTTTTAAAACAACGGTAATTAAATTGTGTATTTATAAAAAATAAAGTATTTTGTTAATGGATAAAATGCTCTCAGCGTATTCACAGAAACTAATGCAAAACCACACGGGTGGCAGAGCAAACTGAAAACCTTTTGAACACAGCTCACCACCAGATGGTTTTAATATTTCCCACTAATGAATTACAAAGGCCTAAGCCCTCTCTGTAACACTCTCCTAAGTAATAAACGTTCTTCTTAGGTGGCCGCTCCTCGTATTAACTCACTTTAAGCAGAAATAATAATTTATTTATGAATTTAGTTTAAGAACCTAGTATTTTCATTAATTATACAGTACCATAATTTAAAAAAAAAATTAACAAAAACACTAAATAGGAACAATATACAGATGATTACCTAATATTTATTACAACATTTTTAATTAACTCGCTTCTTGTCCGTCTGTCTTACCGGTAAAAGTCTTGCAATCGATTTTAATATACCAACTTCCCGATGAGCTAGTAATTTGAAACTTGAATCATATAGTTCAGAACTGGATGCCAATATTAACTATTTTTATTTTATATCTATTTTTGTCTGTTTGGTAAACAATTTAAATTTTCTAGGACAATACAAATTTAACAGATTTTTTATAATATTAGATAGGTAGATAGACACAATTTCTATTTCAGATATAATCAGGTGAAGAGAAACTGAAATAAACCTGCAATTATCCTAATGCCTCTGTCATAATCTCATAGAAAAGTGTAAAATCGATTGCAAATTTTATACACTCAATACTATAAAGCAGAAAGTAATTATTTAAATAAAAACACATTTTTATTATACCACATTTTTAAAACAGACTAAAAAGTATTCCCAATCTCATCCAGATTCCTAATCTCATCCAGATTCCTAATCTCATCCA
>JAGFPH010002787.1:129803-152445 GCA_018207615.1 Philaenus spumarius
TCCAACCTAATGAAGTTCCACTTCAACAATAATCCAACCTAATGAAGCCAAATAGTTCAGCTAGTATGGTGCAGAGGATCAGTTGTCAAATTATAGATCTTGATCACAACGTTATGCTATTTTTTATGAAGACTGACTTTTTGGGTTTCATGCCACTTGATTGTTTCTATGAGAGTCATGCTATCATATAATTGACTAAATCAACTATAATAGTATATACTATGCAAACATTCTGAAATATTTACGTACAAAGTAAATAAGTGTTTGTTGGTATCATTTAATGAAAAAATAAGTGATAACGTTGTTACGTACATTTTCAGTATGGTACAAACAATCTGAAGAGAGTCTTCTATATTTTTATAATGGTGGCGGTTTAAAATGTTGATTGTTAAATATCCATAAAATGTCCATAAACAGCCTCCATTTTTAAAATATACCAGTTGTTGTTCTGATTTTGTGTAGCCTTCATAAACGTGTGAAAACAAATATGTACACCCCATTTGAAATCAGTAACTTATATACCTACGAAGATATTAAGTTGTTTTTTGAAAAAAAGAAGAAGAAAAAGGAAACAAAAAGGCGCATAAATTAAAAACTAAGTTTTTTTTGAACCTATGCAAATATTTCGAACTTTTATCTTATATTTGCATAAGGAACAATTATACAAAGCGGTTCAAGGTAGTTCCAGGACAATTTGTATACGGTTCTCATTTCTATTAAATATTACAATAATTGAAAGGCAGTGAAGACCAAATCGGGTTATAAAAGAATACCATCGTCTGAATATGCAATATATGGCTATTTTGCAAAGTTGTTTTATTTGAAGCAGCTGTGCGTACGCAGAAGAAAATTGTCACATGTATTTAATAATTATAGTTTCATTCGGAAATTAAAAACATCCACAAAAAGTTAAAGTTTTGAAAATTAAAATGGTTTCCTTGCAACTAATACAAATTTTTTTTCAGATTTAGTGTAAATTATTAGTAGTGTTTAATTTTGTATAATTTTTCAGTACGATATGAATCAGTATTCTAATTATATTGGGCAGGTTAGTTAAAAAAATACAATTTGTTATTTAAATGTATTGTTTAACGTTTACCAATCGCCCTACCTAGCTGCCTTCGCCAAACAACAGGGCTGTCTAATGCAGCGAGCTGACCAGTAAAAATATTAAATTTACACAATCGAAATGGTTTAACTATTCTGGGACACCTATATTTTTAATATTTCCAAACTAGTTGCAGATACGAATTAACACGGGAAGTATATTTCTTAGGTAAGGATATTAAAATTCCACAAGTAAAATACTTTAATTGTTCTGTATCACCTGCATATTTTAATACTTTTCAAACACCCTACCGATCTGAAAACCCCAAAGAACAAGGCAACCTTTTTGTTTTTGGTTTTTGTGCAACAAGTAAACTAGTAAATATAATGAAATTGTATTACTGATATTATATGGCAATTATAATATTGATATAACTTAAATATTTTACTCCTTCTTTTTTGTAGAAAGTGTGCGAAGTTTGACTATAAATATACAAACAGACTAAATGCAATATAGAGGCGAAATTAACAAATTTTGTCAAATCTAATAAAGAGGTAGAAATAAATATATGTTATAACTTTAAAAACTAATGATTATTTCTTACTTATTTTTGTGTAAAGAAACACAAAATACTATTTTTACTATTTAATAAAAACACAAAATACTATTTTTAATATTTAATAGAAACAAAGTACTACTTTTACTCTTATTATAGGAAAAACTTTTCGTACATATTAACTTCATCTGTTAATAAAATTTATCTAAATCCTGAACAGAAACATTTATCTAGATTTACATAATCATGTTGCAGATAAATATTTATATTTAGATGAAGGATTCGACTACAAAACATATGAATTTGTTTAACCCTAGATCCAGCAATGTGAACGAAAATGGATTTTTGGGAGTTTGCAAGCATTTTTCATAAATTCGCCAAAAATAGTAAATGAACTATAATCCAAAAGTGTTCCACATCTTTTTTGTAGAAAAAGGTTTGAGGAATTTATATATGCTAGTAAAAAAAATATAGATGTAAAATTTATAAAGTTATTAGCTCAAGAAACAAAAAATGTTCAGTTACGAAATGTAAAAGTTTAAAAGTTTAGTTTTTAAAAATTAGTAAACATTTTTTGTTATTTTTTCCATAATTGTAAAAAAAGTTTCGTAATTTATTTCTAAACAGAACTGTATAAAAATATTTATTAATTTCAAATTTCTTACTTTAAAAACACCAGTTTTTATGTTCCTACTACATTACTGCTATCAAAACTATGCCATGTTTGAAACGTAATTTATGAATATATACTTTGCTCAAAAATGAAATATTATTATATCAAAGTGTAGAGAATAAATCAAAGAATTGAACTGTATTCTTGTAAATTATCTATTCATAAAAGTGCTTGATTTAGAATTATTTGAATAACAAAAGTGAGGAGATATATAGATGCATCCCACTCATGATTGGTATACAACGGTCGGATATGAAGCTGCATGGGGAATAACCGTTAATTTGAAATTACAGCCTTGGTTTGAGAACGTCAAAACGCTCTCATTCCCACGCTCATAGACAACAAACCTTGTGAGCAAAACATATTTAATTCACAGAAAATGTTAGCTTGAAGCATTCTCTACACATACATATCAAAATATGTCTAAAAATAGACTTCTATCACACAGATATCAGGTGTAATTAGTAAGGCTGTTTATTGGTTGGAAAACTGACCGATTGCAATGGTCTACAAAACGCCCTACAACTTTAGAACTATTTGTCCGATTTTTTATTGGATAACAGTTTAGATAGGGGAAATTGTGATGCATCCACCAGTAAATTGTGATACATATAACTCAGAAAAATACATGGCGGGCTGTAGGGAGGGACATAGAAACTGGAAATTAAAGGTCATTTCGGCGTATTTCAGTCGTGTGACATTTGCTTTTAGAAAAGTCAAAACTAAAACGATGATTACGTATGTAATATACGTTTTAGAAAGAAATTTTAAATACAAAAATTAAAGTTAGAAACATTACCTTTTTAATGATTGGATGATTTTTAGTGGGTCAAATATTCGATACAATCACGCATTACAAATGTGTTGTCGTAGCACGAAACGTGCGATCTGCCAGTTCGAGGGTTAATTTACCTTTATCCCAAAGAAAACCAAAGAAATCATTAACAAACGTCCTGCGGCATTGTGTAGCTTTGCAGCACAATTCCGTACTTTGTTGATGGCAATTTTATACAAGTTCTGTAAATTTTCCAAACAACATTTATTTTAACTGTTGGAAGTATAATTTATGTGTTTCATGATATGATTCTAAATCAATGCCTACGATTCTAAATCATCATTTAATCAAAGTTTTAAGTTGTTGCCCCACTTGTGGCGCAGGTGAACAGAATACTGTGTATATAATTTGTTTTCTAAAAATGGCAATGTGGATGAACCATTTCTCTACGATCAGATCAAAGTACTTGTTTTACAATTTATGTAAATATTATATAAAACCTTATAAACTATTCAATAACTATAAAACTGAAAACTAACGCACCATATACATTGGGAACTTAAATTGAAAACACAAACAGTAAACCGCGCCAATGAGTATAATTTTGGAGGTGAAATGAGAAATTTGTAGCAGTAAAGAAATATGAATTTAATGAGATAAAATTATGAAGGCCCCATGTAGATTACCTAGAATACCATGTTTTTTCTTTTAAAAGTTTAAGTTATATTTGTTTTTTAATTTAGATTTTCATTTCATGAATGAATGTTGTGCATTACAGAGGAAAACCTCGTCCTTTAAATTTTAATCTGCCAATCTATACAGTTTCAAAGAAGATTATTAGTTTATCATTATGTAGGTACTCCCATATATTATATATTAATATTGGCGACCTGTTTATCAAAATGTAAAGGTAATATCTTCCATGTAAATAATAATTAAAGAAATTAATCTCACCATGGAATTAACAGAATGGGTCGCAGTTAACTTAATCTTCGGAAGTAATTCTACGTAATTTGATATCTCTTAGCAGGTTTAGTACTTATCCATGGTGTTATAAACAACTCATATTTTGCTTGGTTTACATGATTTAATGACAATTTTGCGTATTTTTAACAGTTTTAAGTAAAAATTACAAATTTTAAAAATCTTAACTCCACATTGTCGTCGTGATGTATTTGTTATTAACAAGTGAGGATATTTCACTGCTGTTTTCACTAACATACAACTTTAGGACAGCAGTCCGGGTAGTTTCCTGGTGACCGTTCGATAATTTGGCACCCAGCAGCTACTGATGGGATCGCACACCTGACAAACAAAAAGTCATATTTAATAAGTAACCAAGGTTTTAAACAATTCATTTACTGTACGAAATTTTGAAAAGTGCTACTGTGCACATAATAATGGTTTGTTTAAAATGTTGTTAGTAATTAATTGTTTTACAGTGCCAGGGCAGCTGAATGAATGTTGTAGTACCCAGACATTCAAAACCATGTTAGCACAGAGGTAGAAAACTTGTTTTTAAATTAAAACTGAAAAGCAAAACAATTTTATAATAGTAGATTAAGCTTTTTTTAAAGTAAGTATGATCAGAATTTGGACTTGTACATTGGAATAGGGTAAAGATTATTACTATATAATAACTAACACAAACTCACGTCCGCTCGGTGGTTTGGTTGAAGCCGCGGCAAGTCAATTCAATGCAATAATCCCTGTGCTGGTATATCTCATTCTTCGCGTAACATTTGCCATCATGGAAACAGTTGTTGCGTTTAACATCACAATTAGTACCTTCACCTAAACATAGAAATTTCACTATTTTATAAAAAAATTTTGCATTAAACATTTCGTTTTAAATTGTTATAGAAACTAGATTAGGCCTATTATTGCGGAAATATCATTAATATTATTGTTTTGTTTATTTTTTTTAAGACAAAGAATAAAGGTAAGCATTAAATTTAAAATAATAATAATAATAAAACAGCTTGAAACAAATTTAAGAAATTTCCAAAATTGGATTTTTGGCGAATTTCTATAGAAAAGATCAGCTATCAGTGATTCTTACGGTAAGACCTAATGTCGTGTAAGTGGTCAATGACATCCGATCCTGGTCCCCAGAACAAGTTTTGGGGTTTTAATAAAAATTGTATATCCGTTTATAAGTATTTATGTGTTCGCACTCTAAAGGCCTCATTTTACAACTCATTTGGTCCAAATTTGGTACTCATGTTTGTGTTATAAACCAAATGTCCAACAACTGGAAGCGTTTTTTGGACAGAAGTAAATAGTTTTTTGAAATTTTTTGTAATATAATGAAATGACTGGGGTTTCATCCAATTCAGTAAATATAATTTATTAATCTGCATATTTTGATTTTATACACTATTTTTTGACCGTCAAGATACCACAAAATCGATAAAATAACACAATCTACAAAATGTATGTGGGTGTGGATATAAAACTTAAATTTATACACTGGTGAACGATCCAAAGTATATTTGCACAGCCCTACATTACACTCTTTAGACTACAAGTTGCTCCTCTTGTGTTTAGCCTTTGTTGAGCAGCACACTCTACATGTGCCTACTACTGGCAAATGAAGCATAATGCCAACCATTCTCACAGAGTAGGGAACCGTCATGTGGCCATCAGGTCTATTCCTCTTTCTTCCCCAAGATGTTCCTGATGATGGTCCTAGTCTCTTCCTTGAAGAAATCGTTACTATGAGACCGTTTGCAAAGAATTCCAAATGACTCATATTTCTAACTTTGTACAAAGCTTTGTTGGATATAAAGCTATTTACAATTGGTAAACCATCTAAAAATACATTAGCTTCATCCACCATCGAATACTTTCCCAATATATACTGTAAATAGTGTAAATTAATGCATCAACATCTGGTTTCTTTGTATTCAGTAAATCTATAGCCTAGTAAGGCCTATCTATAGCCTAGGGGAAATATAAAAGTTAATTACTGCAGATATTGAATATCTTAACCATATAAACCTACTTGTTCCTTTAGAAATTAATGGTGCTTCTATCTTTTTATTCTTGCACTAGATAAAACAATCACGTTATTGGGAGCCCAAAATTGCTCAGATTGTGGGGAATTTACATATAAGTTTAATTATATTATGCATATCAAAATAATTGTGTAAAAACATGTTTCTCCAAATTAATCTGCATTTTATACCGAACAAAATTATGGTCATATTATTTGCTTATTGTAAAATATAAAAATGTATAAGTAAAATTAGCCATTAGTGTTTTACAGAAAAATCACGTTTTTGGATATGTTAAAATCATTATTGACATTATATTCCTTTAAACTAAATGTTGTCAATGTTTTACTGTCATATCCATACAAAAACACATGTTATATTTTATGGAGGGATAATAAACAACAAGTTCTTCATTTAGTTTTTAAAATTATAATTAAAATCTCAGCAATTATTATTATATCACTTTCCTTGTTTCTCAATATGCAATGGTGTAATAGTTTACCACTTGTAACAGTTGATTCAATTTGCTGGAAGATTTGTACAGGTATTTCAAACAAACTTCACTAGGTAGTAATACGGTACAAGGATTAGTGTAATATTCAGCGCCCAGCAGTTCAAAATCATATACAGGGCAACAAGATGTTTTTGCTGAGGTCAACTATTACACAAATGCCCTATAAAGAGCATATAAACTTGGTTTTTAAATTCACTCAACTCACTCCAGCAATTCGGCTGAGTTATAGAATTATTTGATATTGTAATATCGCTTAGGCAGTAATATTGCCCACCTGTATTTTACACAATACATTTGCATTAATTACATTTAAAAATTAAAATGTATTTGCATACTATCATTGATATTAGCAAACAAATGTTATAAATACGAAATAAGTACGCAGTTCAATTAAACTGTCCATTGTAATTACAAATTAATTAATTGGAAACGTAGTAATCACGCAATAAAATAGTAAACTTCTACAATTTGAAGGGTTTTGTCAAATAATTGTTGCGTAATATAAACACAATATTGGTAGTTATAACGATTATGAAGCAACTGAAAATATTTAAAAAGAAAACTAATTATAATTATTAATTTAGAACAATAAACCATTTCTCCTAATAAAAATTAACGTTGAAGTAGAAGGTTGTGTTGAACGTTGAGAGTGGGCAATATCATTTGAGAAAAACGGTAGAAATTAGTTATTTGAGTCAACCTTGCGAACTCAACCACTCTGACTATTCTTTCAGTGAGACGTTATAGCGGGATAAGAATATAATTTTTTTAAACTTAAGTTTTTACTAACAGCGTTCTTGTTTATGATTTCGCCATGTGAATACAACAGTTAATTTTGTTTCAAGTAGTTCAACTGATAGTCATTTTATTCGTCTTGTTTATAAACAAAAATATTTCAGAAAAATCTGTTATTTCCATTTCTATCATCTATGTATTCATTTCTTGTGACTTATTTCTTGTCACGTGACTTATTTCTTGTTTTCACTAACACGTTTCAGAGCTTATGCTCTATCCTCAGTGTTTATCCTACATTCGAGTTCGTTAATACTGTTAATACGTTAATTAAAAATCGCAGACAGGCATATAACGTTTGCACAAATACATACGGCATTGAAACGAGGCGAACCGTGTGTGTCGTGATATGTTTTATGTATTTGTGAAAATGTTATATTTTTTCAAACAATCTCTTAATTTTCAAAGTATTCAATTTTATTGTACTTTGGTTTTGGCACCCAGTAATCTTAAATTGTACTTTAAAATTAAAAAGTAACGATAAAATATTTTACATTTTAAATATTTAGAAAAACTACTGTTATATACAAACAACTACAATCTGTTTTAGCAATTGTTTAAAATACATTTGAATATCAAAAAAATCCTCCTGGAAGATCAGATAATTTAGAAGTAGCCTAAAAGGTGATTTTTTTTATTTTTTCCTGTCAAATGATCAGGTACATTTTACCCATGAAGTTACTACAAAGTCACTTGCCTGTAAAGTTCGAATACGCTGGGGGGCATAAGGCTCTTGAGCAGCATTCAGGGTAAGGTTTTCCTAACTCTTCAGGCAGAGCAATACAGCCTGGTGGAAGGTCTGAATGGTCTTCACACCTATATATAACAATATTTTTTACTGCAATAATAATTACAAACATTCAGTTTAGAAATAGTAGATGGTTGTTCATATTATTGTTATAGGAGTGAAACGTTAAAGTTTGTAAACAACGCTTCGTTTTCCGACTGGCTTTTTTTAAAAATATTTTACAAGTTAAAACTAAATCCAATAAATTTGCACAATGTGGTTATGATTACAATTATTGAGATTAAAATTGTTTTTACTTGCAAACATTTACAAGACGTATATTATAAGTTTATAATCATACACACAACTGCAAATATTACCTGTACTTATACGATGCAGCTGTAATAAATAATCTAGCAAAATTTTAATGGAGAAGTGTAAATAGTGAAAATTTGGTGCTACACTCCCAGCACTATAAGAGATAAAAGAGATGATTCGGATCAAAAGCTAGTGGACACAAGTTTGTTGAATTCATTTAAATTAATTATCGTCACAACTAAATTCATAACCAACAGTTTTTTTTTTTAACTAGGCTATCGTAATAGAAGCAAACATAAACAAATTGTAATCGAAAAAGGTTTACCATTATAATTCAAACATCTGTTGCTGCATATCCTGTTATGAATATCAGCTAATTTCAATAAAAATCTTAACACAATTTTAGATTAGCCCTATATTGAACCAAAACAAGTTTATTGAACACATTGATAAGGTAGTAATGGTATCGGTGACCTATAAATAAGGTAAGGCAAAAGGTAAAAATAATCAGGCACCATTTCCAATAATTGGAATTAAGGCGTTCGTTGTATTTTCCCTATTAATAATTAAATAAACAATAATCAAAATTTCAAAGGAATGGTGATAACGCCAACTAAAAAAACGAAATAATGTATAACAACAGATGTTTAACATAATACAGTTGGCATTTTGGTTGATCATTTTTGTTTGTCTTTGCTTTTACCTAAACTAAAACAAATGATGGATATAAAAAATGATTATTACAAAATTTTAAATTTGACAAGTTGGTTACTTTGATATTAATGTAACCCCTAGTATAATATAAAATAAAGGTATCTCTACCTATCTGTATTTTAGTTTATGTCACGAAAATCTGAGTTATGATTTTTACTTAGATTTTTCTAATAAGTAAATATGCCATATCTCTTACATAATTATGAATGTTTGTATATTTGTTTGAAATGTTTGCGTAATTTTCAATGTCCTTAAAATCAAGCATGAAGGTGCATCTAATGGTAGATGCTGTAAAATGTAAAAAAATCCGTTTTTCAAATAGGTGGCTCAAAAAGTTTGAATTTAAATTTGTTTTATATTGTTAGAGCTATTGGCTTGATTAGACACTTTTCAATTAAATTCCTTAAATCAGTCTTACTTCCCCTGATGTGTTTTTTCGACAACAGAATTGTTATATTCTTAATTTTAAAATCCAGTAAAAACAAACAAAAATGTATAAACAAATGGTAACTACACATACATAGTTTTGTATTTTTTTCTGTACTTAATCATGTACGAAAATAGTGTTTACCTGGTTTTATTGATTCTCAAAGCAAATACATCAAGCAAAATACATAGTAACAATTTTTAGTTGCCATTCCGAATATTGGTTACTTATTATAAGATATCTGACTTACCGTCTATATGAATGACTATCTATGGTTACTCCAGCATAGACGGTACCCTCGAAATATTACATTATTGTAAAAAGGGAAAGTTGATAAACGCGCTATAACAGTTCGAAATTTACAAGAACTATAAAAAAATAGATAGTAGTAAACTATTAAATGAAAAACTAAATTTTGAATCTAACGCGTTATACGACCCCGTATTGACACATGTTGATAACGCATCATCCCTTCCAAGCGATTAACTTACATACTATCAGTGCGTACCGGGACAGCGTCGTATGTGGTCGCTCACCAAGTTTTAGCAATACGGGCGTGTAAATGTGTTTAATTTATTTATTTATTATAAAATCGATGTGTTAGTTATGTGTAAGTGTTTGTGAAAGTGACGAAGGGAAACCTGATATACTTGAAAATGGCTGAATAACCGAAACGGCCGTCGTTTAGCGACGAATAGGAATATTGAAGACGGTAGGTCAGATATCTTATAACAAAATTCATAGTTTTACCTCTTTTATCGAAACGTCTGACTTAACTATTTTATTGAGTATATATTATATTATTCATTATATTTTCTTGTCATCTCTATGAATAAATTGAAAGGCGGAAAAGTAGTTAAAGTAACATAAATAATTTTACTAAATTGTCTTGTTAGTACCATACTAATATAAAGGATGCTTATTTAAAAATAATATTTTGTTTTACAACACATTTATTTTTCACTAACTCTGATAAAATTATTATTATTTTGTTTTGAAGCAGAGGTAACCCTCAAACCACGATTTGAAGTAGATAGTACCTAATTATTATATATTAACTTAATGTGTACTACTTATGTTTTACTTGACAAGTATTATGTAAAGTGGTATGTATTAGTAGAGGAAGAATACAATTTATTTAATTTTATATGTATATTTTTTTAAATTATTCTTTGCAACATTATAAACTGTATTAGAATAACACCTTACGTTTATAAAAAAATATTCTGAGATTCACATGGAACATATTATCATACAAATGATTTAGTCAACGTATGCAGAGCCGGGGCTTCAGCTTGTAAACAAATATAACTCACCACGAGTTTGTTGTCATACCGTTTTCACCAAGGCATTCAAAAAGTCTGCATTCATCTTTAGGTGTATATCCTTCACCCTTCTTCAAACAAACTCCATCAAGTTCACATTCATCATTTGTGCAATTCAACAATTCTAGAAAAGCAAGTTAAATAAAATTTCAGCTGTGACAAATCCTCATTTCAAACTATTTTATTATAAACTAGGGGAAACCCCTGCGTGTCTCTCGCGCCAAACCCGTTGGAACTTTCTATACACATGTTATGTTTTCTTTATAATAAAGGTGTATTATTAATAATAACCCCAAAGCTAAGATGATAAATAATGTTAAATGTTTAAATTAAACTATTTCGTATATTTTATAACAGCAGTTATAAGAAAGGTTAAAAGAACCAGAAAGACTCAGATCTATACTTAAATAAAAACCTAACTAAAAATATAGAAATGCGAATAATTGCCTCAAAGTTTTACATCAGTTGTTAATGAAAATATTAGAGCAAACAGCTGTTTAATCTGTTCTTTTATTAAATCAGTTATTAAATGGTAATTAACGTAAATACAATCAAGAAATATTAGTTGGTTTATCAGTCTTGGCCAAACCTATGAATTTCTTCCGACTAAATTTACAAATATTGAAATAAAAAAATGTATTTATCAAAATGAATGTTCCTCAGGGATATTGAAGCTTTTTATTAGTAAAACAATTTTTTCAATCTGTTTAGTAGTACCAGAGTTTACTCGCTACGTACAAACAAACGGACAAATTTTACCTCTATATAATATTAGTATAGATATGGCAGATCTGTTTATTTGCATTTCTAAAATCAAATTATAGGGTTTGATAAACTTTTTCTTTTTTGGTAAACTTGATCTTATACGTGGAAATTGTTACTTGTAAAACTGTTTGTTACTATCTTTTATGTGGCATTTTTTTCGTGGTAAACTTGATCATTTAGGTTGCATAAGATATTGGATAAGTGGTAAACTTAATTTTCTATGTTGCATTGTATAAGTTGTAAATGTTGTCATCTATGTGACATTGGATAAGTGGTAAACTTTATCTTCTATGTTTCATTATAAAAGTGGTAAGCTTAATCTTATATGTGGAATCGGATAAGTGGTCAAATGCATTTTATAAGTACAATTGGATAAGCAGTCATCTTTCTCTTCTATGTGAAATTTGATAAGCGGTAAATTTTATCTTACATTTGGCATTAGATAAGTGGTAAATGTTATCTTACATTTGGCATTAGGTAAGTGGTAAACTTTATCATCTATGTGGCATCGGATAAGTGGTAACCAACTAATGCAATACGATTAAATGAGGTTAAGGAGAGTTTAATTACCTCCTATCCTCGAAAATAAAGCATAATTCTAATTTTGGAATGATTAAGTTCAAAATTAAGTTTAAATATAATCATATTTAAAAAATGTATACCAACTTCTAACCTTATTAGCGAATTTTCATAGGAAAAATGAGCTATTGCAGTGGCCCTTATGGTGAGACCCAAGGTCGGGAGTAGCAAATGAGCACCGATCATGGTCCCCAGAACACGTTTTGGGGTGTAAAAAAAATGCATATGTATATATGTGTTCGCACTCTAGCGGCCGCATTTTAAGTCTGATTTGGTCCAAATTTGGTACACGTGTTGGTTGTCTATGTGGCTCCAAAAAAAATCCAACAACCGGAAGTACGTTTTTAGACCGGAAGTAACTATTTTTTGAGATTTTTACTACGAGAATGAAATATTTTTAGAGATTTTTCTAACAATATCAATGTAGGATGTTATTCTGCGCATTTTGTTTTTTTACGCGACCTTATAGCTCGCTTGGTTCCCCCAAAATCGACAAAAACGTAAAATACCATAAAAGTACCCAGTTCAAAGCCAAGTGACGCAAACTCGCGAGGCCACTAGGAGGAAACAAATTCTACTAAATATTGCGTACACGCAGACAGCTGTTCAACGCCTTCGTGAGTAGACCTATTTCCCAAATTGTTGGTTGAAACCCTAAAACATAGGCATATAAACTTAATTTTGGAAATTTGCTCAACTCACGTCAGCGGTCCAGCTGGATGGTCGATTTATTGCATTAAGAAGTTGAAAGAATCAATATTGTACAATTTTCAAGATCCAATTTGTCTTCGTATAACATTTAAAATTACAATATTTCGACAAGTTTTAACGATGAGTACCGGAGTTAGAGTACATTGTTAGTTGGACGTAATGTTATGGATTCATACAAATGGCTGGGATTTGACTATGTTGTTATTGCGGTAATCTGGTGGACCTAATAATATTATTTTTTATTTGGATATTTAATTCAATAAATTATGTAGTTAAACAAAACATGTATATTTTTTTATATAGTAAAAATGCATCTGAAAAAAATTCTTTTTAGCAATTAAAATTAAATCTTTCACTTTTGCATCTATGGAGTTTGAGCAAAAAGCTTAGTAAGTATGAATATAAATAATCAGCAATTTATTTTTGTCCTTGTTTGAGTAAACCAAGCTAAGAAGTTACTTTACTCTATATTTAATGCAATTTAAAAACAATTATCTTTTTCAACTTAAAAACTATGCAGACATAATTATGAAATTAATTCAGAATTTTAAAGAAGTTTTCTGTTTTTTCATGTTTAATCATGGATAAGTAAATGTCATAAAAGTTATATTGTCAATCTCCGAGTCTACAATTTTGAAATCGCTTCGATAGTTTACAAGAGTTATTCATAATCCTGTTCTGCAAACTCCTGTAATTTTTCAAAAAGTGACTAAATCTATGAGGTGACGCTTGGATGTGTGCTAAACAGGAGCCGTAACTTTGAATAATTAATTCCTTTAGTTTGTTCATAAAATAGCACTGTTAGTTTTCTATTGCAAATGTGCTGTTTCTTTATTGTTATACGCAATCACCAAGACTATAATTTAATTTTTTAGCAGATAAGTCGGTTATCTTTTGAGATAAAAACCCGTATAGTTTGTCTTTCGGAAACTAATGTTGTTTGTTTCCTAAAATTGTTTTGTAAAGTTAGCGGTTTCAGACATATTTGATATAAACAATTTTAAAAGGCCACCATTTTTAAAGAATACAAAAGAACGTTCTTGTTTTTTTTTTTGCAAAGTTAAAATGTTCCGTTACAAATATGAAAACAAATTGAGCTTAATATATTTTCTATAACGAAAGATATAATGTGTTTAGTAAGAAACCCAAAATGGCGGATAATTCGATGCACTTCCGGAGTTATGTTCCCTTAAGGAAATTTGTGAAAATATTTTCTATATACACTAAGTTGTCAAGGATTCTTTAGCTAAAATACTCTAAAATCAGCTTATTTTGCACATGTCCATTCAGTTGCAGTATTTAGCTCCTCTATTTATGTATTTATGGTAGTACATAGAAATATAAATATTTAGGATTACAGGATACAGTATAAGAACAATTGGCAAATTTAAAAATAGTAAAAATTTTTAGTGCGTATATATTCCAGATAATAATTCATACAAAGCTTCTAGATATCTACCAATTTTGCAATACTGGCTCATACACTAAAAGTCTTGAAACAAAATTATATGTATAGTAAATTTATAAACTGGCTACCATTAGAATTTTAAAATGAAAACTATACAGTTATATTTAAAAAATAATTATAGAAAGAATATGATAACTAA
This sequence comes from Philaenus spumarius, assembly GCA_018207615.1. Taxonomy (NCBI): domain Eukaryota; kingdom Metazoa; phylum Arthropoda; class Insecta; order Hemiptera; family Aphrophoridae; genus Philaenus; species Philaenus spumarius. The sequence goes on from JAGFPH010002787.1 coordinate 144,334, forward strand.
ACGAATTTAATTTAAACTAATACCGTTAATTGACGTGATGTAATAGCATACAAGATATATTGCTGAAGTTGACTAACTATAAGTACACAATGTGTCAGTTTGTATTGTTAATTGATTTAATATTGTTGAAGCCATTTAAGTTTTATTGTCAAAATGAAATGAATAAAGTTATTATTATTATTATATGGTATTTCAAGCAAATATTTTGAAATTCTATTTAAATTGGGTACTATAAAAATGTCGATGTAATTCATCAAACTACGTTGTAATTAAAAGCCATAAATTTATATTTAATTGTACATATTTTGTAAGAAATGTATTCGGATCGATACAAGGCAGACACACGGCCAGAGAGACAGACAAATAGAAAGAGAGATTACAATCGTTTTATTTCTCGTTATTAATAAGGCGTTGACTTGTTTTACCAAAGCAAACAGGGAGTCATTAAGATAATAATATTATTAAAACACTTAATTTAATAAAACTACTTACGTGTTCTCCCAAAAGTGAGAAGCAAAAACACAAAATTTAAAAACACTGATGCGTGTTTATACATGTTTACAAGGAGATGTGAACCTAACAAATGGCAAAGTAGCGATTCGCACTGGCTCACACCTAGACCGGTCGTCTTCAATAATAGCCTACCAAGGCCGACGACTGGTTACAAGTCTTCTTAACTATAGTGCTTTGGAAGTAGTAAATGTAATTATTACTGAGGAGTGGGAAAGGTTGAGTCGGTAAGCTGTAATTTATAAAATAACATGGAAAACCCGTATAAAACAAGTATATTTAAATATAACTAATATTATTCAACAACATCTTTCGAACTTATAAGACGGTAAATTAATGAATTTGCATATACATACACTATTTTAAAGATTATTAGTACGTGATCTTTTTTAGCGAATTTTCAAAGGCAAGATGAACTATTGAAGGGACTCTTATGGTGAGACCTAAAAGTCGGGAATGGTCAATGCGCACAGGTCGTGGTCCCCAGAACCTATTTTGGGGTGTCATTAAAAATTATATTTATATATGTGGTCGCAATTTAACGACAAGATTTTACGTCCGATTTGGTCCAAATATGGTACACACATTGTTTTTTAAGTCAATAGAACGAGTTTGTTATCCACAAAAATCCAACAACCTGAAAAACAATTACCGGAAGTAAAAAAATTGTTATATTTTTCATACTACAGTTCAACTTTTTGTTGTTTTATAAAAACAAATTTGGAAAACGGTTGACCCTAAAGGCCATCCATGTAACTTCCCGCTAAGTTTAATTACAACAAACACTATTATTGGAAATTTTGAACTGCCATAACTGTTGAATGAATCAACCGATTTTTATGCGATTTGCGGCAATCGATGCAGTTTTTTACGTCCATTGAAAGAATCAACAGCAAACATTTTTCAGATGAAAAGTTTCGGAGAAATTGAGGAAAAACACTTGTTTTTATTTTATTTCGTTCACGATATCTCGCGAATGAATAAACCGACTTTTATGCGATTTGCGGCAATCGATGCAGTTTTTCGAGTTCATTGAAAGAGTCGACAACAAAATTTTTTCTGATGAAAAATTTCGGAGAAATTGAGAAAAAACACTTGTTTTATTTTCTTTCGTTAACGATATCTCACGAACGAATTAACCGATTTTGACCAGACTGGTAGCGATCGACGTCGCTTTTCAAAGTTAAAAGCTGATTATATTTTGGAATTGATCGGTAAAGCCGTTTAAAAGTTATAAAAAAAAACCTGATTTAAAAAATGTTATTTCTTAGTTTTTCGAAATTTCTCAGAACCTACCGGTCCGAATTAGTTGAAATTTTCAGGAAATCTAAGTTTGATGGAACTCTTTCGAACGCCGTTTGGTAGGATCCAATCGGTTAAGCCGTTCAAAAGTTATAAGCGGGTCACATACTTACATACACACACACATACATACAGACAGGGTGACACCCTCTCGGGAGTGGTCAGGGAAGATTCCTAGGACCTCAAAAAGTCGAGATCTGATGAATACTCAATTTTCGAAAAACGGGGTGAAACCAATAACTTCCCGATTTTAGAAAATTTTCAATTTTCGTAGCGGGAAGTTAAAAAATATAGGAGATTATTCTTCACATTTTATTTTTTACACGATCTTTAGCACGTCTGACCCCCTCAAAATCGATAAAAACATAAAGTACCATAAAAGTACCCGGTTTAAATGCAGTAGGGGGATTTCACCGTTTGGAGCAGCTTAAGAACCGAGGCCACCGGCCGGAGTGAAAATCCGTGAAGTTTGTCCGCTGCGACCGAAACCAAGCAGTATTTTATAAGAGGACGAACGAGGTAAAACTGCGTCGAAGCAGCGCGTGGTCCTAGGCTGGAGGCTGAGCTGCAAATAAATTATATTTACCGCCCACCCCATGTTAAACGTCCCTATCCCGAGCGGCGTGTAAAGTTCTTGTTTACAAGCTGCATGATATGTAATAGAAGCTCCATGATATGTAATAATGCATGTTATTTCATTACAACCCGCTACTAGTTCGAGAAGTGGTCGCAAGAGCGCTAGTAGTCAGCGTCAGCTGTTTAATTTGAAACAATCAATTTTGCCATAACTGAGTTGTTGTTTTCGTACAAACGTAACCTCAGTTTATTGTTTTAATATAACGGCCTATTATAGTTGATGAAAATGAGTGAATCTGAAGAAAGTCTACCTTCAGACATAGAGTGTATTTAGTTGTAATGTCTCATTGTTATTTATATGCCTCGTTGTAAGAGGGGGGTGCTGACTTAGGGGGGGGGGTAAAGTTGTGTACGTACCTAAAGCTGTAAGCGCCATGACAGCCTTGGGCTTTAACGCACTCGTGCTACGCACTCGTGCCCTCAAACTTCGCCCTCGGCTTGTAATTAGCGCTCTTACAGCTTAAGGTACGTAAATAACTATTATATATTTAGTACACGCAGGCACCTATTCAGCCCCCTTGTGAGTAGACTAAATTTCCAAATAGTCGATTAAAACACTAAAACATTTAACATTTATTTTGGAAATTCACGTCAGCGGTTCAGCTGTGTGATCGAATTTGTGTGAGTATAAAATTGAATTAGTATTTTTTTTTTTTTTTTGTAGTAATAGTCACCAATTGCCATATATGCTTTAACCGCCTGTTATTTATAGTAAAACGTCCACTCTATAAACGCTAATAACCACTCTGCTCCCCCATCATTTAGGCAATTCAAATTAAAGCCCTCTTAAACCATTGACATTTAGTCTATACTAATATTATATAGAGGTAAAGTTTGTTTTTTTGTTTGTTTGTTTGTTTGTATGTAGGGGGTAATCTCTGGAACTACTGAACCGATTGAAAAAATAGTTTTACTAATAAAAAGCTACACTATCCTTGAGTAACATAGGCTATAATTCATTTCGATAAAAACCTTTTTTATTTCAATATTTCTAAATTTAGTAGGAAAAAAATCTTAGGCTAGGCCTAGAATGATGAACCAACACATGTATTTACATTTATTACCGTAGCAACCAATTGAATAAAATAACAGATAATATAGCTACAGTATTTCCATTAACAGCTGATTTCAAAATTTGAAGCAACTATTTTTGTACTTCTAGCTTTTAGGTTAGGGTTTTAAAATGTAGACCTGAGGCTTGCTGGTTCTTTTAACTATTATTATAACTGCTGTTTTAAAATATAAGAAATATTTAATTTGAACATTTCACATTATTTATCATCTTAGTTTTGTGTTTATTATTAATCGTACACCTTTATTATAAATTAAACATAACATATGTTTTTAGAAGGTTCCATTGGGGGTTGGCGTGCGAAGCACGCAGGGGTCTCCCCTAGTTTGTAATATAACTATTGCAGGTGGAGTTGTTTGTCTATTGCACCGAGTCAACAAATGTTGTAGTAATTCACTATTGGTCAAACATTTGCTTTTAATTAGTTTTGATCACAGATTGTCATAAGCGATGTATTTATCTATAATGAACCACTTCGTCGAACGCAATATAGGGAGACACAAATTATAATTTACATTTGATGCCGTTACTGACAGGTCGGAATAACTTTCTTGTGATTTCATTCTTTTACCAAGTAATTTGAGCATTGTCGTATAAGGGTAGATACATTCTATAAAATGCATGTATACCAATCGATGTAACAATGCATGTTAAGATTTTTGTTAATACCACTAAAATCTGATTAAATTGTTTAAATGTTTTATTTGATGAACAATCAAGGATTTTTCCAAATTCTTTTTCATTTCATAGCAAATTTACGTATACAAATAATAATTTAGAAGTTTCACTTTTTATATTTATTGAAGTGTATAAATTCAACCATTTTAAAGATTAGAAGAGACATTTGATTTTAAAATACCGTTTTCAAATGCTACGTACCATACAATTTTGCTAATTATATGTATGGCCAATTAATTAGGAATACGTTATTACGATCTAAGGTCTTTAGACCACTAAATACATAGGTATATATTTAGATAACGTTCAACACAACAACAACTATAGTTATAATAATTGGCAGATGTCATACATCTTTCAGGAAAAAATTGTTTAAGCAATACGATTTATTCAAAAGTAACTCTGTATTAACATTTCAACCTGAACTGAAACTTGTAAGTAGAAAACGCCACGATAACAATGAAATTTAAAGAGTGTTTTGTACAAAAATACTTTTAATATTTAGTATTTTCAAACACACATTTAGTATTTAGTATTTAGTATTTAGTAGTACCTAAACACATTTCAATGACTAAGAGTGACTGTTAAAGTCAAACTTATATCTAACCTATAAAGATATCCTCTTCTATATAAAATATACAGGGTGTCACAAAAAACCTTAGCAGTCTGTACAGGATCGTATTGTACACATTGAAGTAAATGCAAAATGTCGAATAACTTTTTCCGAATTAAACGTAGTTTAGTTGCAAATTTGCCGTTTTGTTTTACAAAAACTCACTGTAACTATAGAAATAAGTAAGATATTGAGTTAAAATTTGATATAAGCATTTTGTATGTTACGATTACAAGTGCACCTAAAAAAAGTTTGTTTTGTTATTTTTAAAATTGTAGCCGTGAAGACAAATTTTTTTCTTTCTTAAATGTGAAAATATAACCGAGTTATAGAGAAGTAAAACTGAACAAATAATTTCTTAGTAATTGTGTACCATATTAAAAATTAGCCTAAAACCAACAATTTTTTTTGTAGTTTAATAAATAAGTTAAAATCATGTATTTACAATCTTGGTTTGAGGATAATTTTGAATGTTGTAGACAATTACAAAAAAAATATGATTTTTTTTTAATTCGGTTATTTTGTGACTTACAAAAATTACCAACAAATATTTGCCTGCCGTTACAAAAGACAAATATGTTGTCCCTTGTAAATGTTTTGTAAAGTTTATAGTTTTCATAATTTTCCACCTTAAGAATTTCGTAAAAGTTATTTTGAAAATTTAAAATAAATTATTTTCGTTTGGTAAACTTGTAAATCGTAACATACAAATGGTTTATACCAAACTAGTGAAAAAAGCCTCCCGAGGTCGGCTGAAAAAGTCCGAAGTCAAAATGAATCTACAGAAGTAGATATCAATAGTATCATTTGTCGAATATTTGTAAAGAAATTTTTAGAATGCTCGTGCGACCCTGTCATTAAACTTTGAATTAATGCATAGGTTTTAATTGGTTCCAATACAACTTTGCCTTTAGAACAACACTGATTGAAATGTTTGTCCCATGACCTTTCTTCTTTGAAATGTTTTGCATTGCAGAAATTGCATCGCTCAGTAAGCTCACTACAATTATGTTGTTCGGCATTGTCATCGAATACAAATGTGCTTGCAGTTCTAATAGTTTGTATGATGAATATTGTTTGGGGTTCTAAGTCGTGCAGCTAGTGTTGGAGCTATCTCTCGAACTTGGTCCACGTTCTCCATATTTCTTCGACAGCGCTTGTTGGCAGCATTATCGATATAACGAATACCCCCTCGCTTTCTGCGTGTCATTTTACTGGATGTATCGCTGTTGCTTGAGATGTTGGGAGTCAAGAATTTTTGTAAACAGAAGATTCAATATTTACAATAATGTCTTCCATCAAAGTAACAACTTCTTCCTCCTTATGACCGAAGTTTAGCATTTCAAAATTAGGCCTACTAAAAGAGTTAAGTACATTTTCACAAATTGTTCTTTCAGGTTGAATTTTGAAATTCGTTTTTTTTTTATTATAACTCTTTACACTCTTCAAATGTTGTTTTTCTCTTGTGCCAGAATTTGTTTTTTTTACGCAGATTTTTTGGACGTCCAAGTTTAACATTTTTGTCCGTGTTAGACCTTAACGTTTCTACATCATTATTGTCACTGAATTTTATATCAAAATTAGGCCTACTAAATGAGTTAAGGTACCTTTTTCCCAATTGTTATTTCAGGTTGAATTTGATTTTTAATTTTGAAATGAGCTTTATTATTATTATAACACTTTACTCTCTAAAAATGATGTTTTTTCTTTTAGGCCAGAATAGTTTTTTTGTTTACGTAAAATTGCTCATTTACAACCTGTGGTTTAATATCTTTGTAAAAATTTTGTGTTTTCCAAATAAAAATGAGGATACACACATAAAAAAACAGTTTCCATCTCCACATACTTTTTCTATTGTGGCCATTATTTAAAAAAAAGACAACTTACTACTAAACTACTATTTAAAAAAAATTACTTACTATTAATAGTTCATTATAAACACTATAGACTCAAAATAAACCCATAACCGGATTTAAACAATGCTAAACAAAATCAGTACCTAATTAAAAATAATAATTGCAATCAGCTGATTTTGCAATATCAGTTGTTTTTCAAATATCAACTGTTTTTCAAATATTAGTTGTTTTTAAAATATCAGCTGTTTTAAAATAAATAGTTAATACAGTAGTGTGATTTATGACTAATGCTAGAATTGGGTTCATGTTGTAAATATTTCAAAAAAATATAATCATAAAATAAAGTTGAAAATTATATTTTTTTAAATAAATGACTAAATATTCATTTAAAACAAACCAAGTGAAAATTTATCCTGTATATCTATAGAAATATACATCAATCCCAAAACTATTAAAAACTTCTTTTTAAATCAAATGATGAAATACGTAAAATTGGCATTTCATAATTTTTGTATTCAGTAATAAAGATAATGTTTTGGTTTATTTAAAACAAACCCTGAAGATCTGCAGAAATAGGCATAAATAGGGTTATAATTTCAAATCAAAAACTTCTCAAAAATTCACAGATAAATACAACGGTGAATAGTTAATATTTCATGTTAATTTTTTCATAATAATGACTGTATTTTATTTCAATTAAAACAAACCACACTAAAATCAGCCAAATAGATCTAGAGAAATAGGTATCAATAGGGTTTTAAACTAAAACCAAAAAAACTGCTCTTTTAAGTATAGCAATGGAAAAATGTACATTACATAATTGTTTGATAATAATGACTATAATTAAGTTTATTTAAAAATAACCGCACTAAAATCAACCGGGTAGATCTCCAAAAATAGGTATCAATAGGGTTTTAACCTAAACAAAAAAAAAAAAAAAAAAACTGGATAGGTGCTCTTACAAGTACACTGATGACAAAAATTAACATTTCATAATTTTTGGATAATAATGACTCTATTTTATTTGAATTAATACAAACCACACTAAAATCAGCCAAATAGATCTAGAGAAATAGGTATAAATAGGGTTTTAAAATAAAACCAAAATAACTGGAAAGTGCCCGTATAAGTACACAAATAAAAAAAATAATAGTTCATAATTTTTTGATAATGACGACTATAGTTTATTTAATTTAAAACAAACCACACTAAAAACGGCCAAGTAGATCTCCAGAAATATGTGTCAGTAGGGTTTTAACCTAAAACCAACAAATTCAAAAACTGCTCTTTTAAGTATAGCAATGGAAAAAATGTACATTTCATAATTTTATGATAATCATGACTATAGTTTAGTTTATTTAAAACAAACCGCACTAAAATTGGCCTGGTAGATTTCCAAAAATATATATAAATAGGGTTTTAACCTAAAACAAAAAAAAAAACAA
>JAGFPH010002787.1:153927-178637 GCA_018207615.1 Philaenus spumarius
ATGCCCATGAAATAAAATTGACATTTCATAATTTTTTTATAATAATGGCAATATTTTCTGTCATTTAAAACAAACAGCACTAAAATCAGCCAGGTAGATCTTCAGAAATAGCCATCAATAGAATTTTAACATAAAAGCCAAAAAACTCAAAAAGTGCCCTTTTAAATATGCCCATGAAAAAAAATTGACATATCATATTTTTTGGATAATAATGACAACAATGTCTGTCAATTAATATAAACAGCACTAAAATCGGCCCAGTAGATCTTCAGAAAAAGCTATCAATAGGATTTTAACATAAAAGCCAAAAAAACTCAAAAAGTGCACTTTTAAATATGCCCATGAAATAAAATTGACATTTCATAATTTTTTTATAATAACGACAACATTTTCTGTCATTTAAAACAAACAGCACTAAAATTGGCCAGGTAGATCTTCAGAAATAGCCATCAATAGAATTTTAACATAAAAGCCAAAAAACTCAAAAAGTGCCCTTTTAAATATGCCCATAAAATAAAATTGACATATCATAATTTTTTGATAATAATGACAACATTGTCTGTCAATTAATACAAACAGCACTAAAATCGGCCCAGTAGATCTTCAGAAATAGCTATCAATAGGATTTTAACTTAAAAGCCAAAAACTTTAAAAGTGCCCTTTTAAGTATGCCCATTAATTAAAATTGACATTTCATAATTTTTTGATAATAATGACAACATTGACTGTCATTTAAAACAAACAGCACTAAAATCGGCCCGGTAGATCTTCAGAAATAGCTATCAATAGGATTACCAAATGTTTAAGGGTCTAGTGAATTATTATATAAGTAAGATTTGAACTCAAAATCTTATCTATTTATGGTGTTACCGTGAGTTTTTGTAAAAAGAATAAAATGACGGATTGAGACTAAACTGAGCTGAATTCGAAAAATGTTACTGATCATTTAAAATTTATTTCAACGTATACAATCCGATCATGTATAGTCAGCTAAGGTTTTTTGAGACACCCTTACAATACTCAGGTTCTCATAAGGTGCATAGTATAAATATTAAGTATGTCTGTTCTAATAAAATTACACAGTTACAATGTTGTTCAATGACAGTGAAAAAGATAAGAATAATCGTCAAAATAACTTACATTTCTAAACTATGTTTGTGAGAAACTAAGACCATTTATGTTTAAGATAAATAACAATACCAGTAATTAATTGTTTTAAATACATTCTTTATTGAGACCTTACTAAGATACAAAAATAAAAAATATGATAGGAATCGCTTGTTTTCAATAAATTACTTTTGAAATTGAGTTACTGGTTGCATGACATCCTTGATAATCTTTCCTACTAGATTCACCAAAAGTTTTTTTGAAACGGTCTTTAGCTGTGACAAATGCTTATTTGCTTCTAAAAATGACCCTTTACCAATCCAACAATTCTGCCGCTCAACACAAGATATTTTCTCTTCAAATCGTGTTCTATCCTTATTAAAACTAATGGGTGGATTATATTTTGTTTTTTAACCTGCCTCTTATGCATAATGTTTTATCAAAAAACTACCCTTATTAGTGAATTTCAATAGGACATTTTTTTAATGATCTATTACAGTGACGCTTATGGTGAGATTTGAAGATCGGGAGTATAGCCCAGTCAATAAAGGTTTTTTTGGCACAACAAATTAGGGGAAAGCTGAATTTTTTATATGTGATAGACCCTTATGAGACATGTATTTTCTCAAAAGTGCCGCCTCTCCCCCTTGTGCTTTCCCCTCCACCCCCCTCTTGAAGTTTACAAATGCAGAGCTTCACAAGATTGCTTACAAGTTCGTTAATACTCATCGTAACGAATAAATTTTGTGTACATATGTTCCTTGATCCATATTAAACATATTTTGTTCTTATAAAATTTTGAATGAAGTTAATATTAAAGGACCTATTAAATTACAAACACTAAAAAAATGATTTCTCAAGGCATATAAATTTACTTTATTAACTATATTTTTTAAATTATTTAAAAATACACAACAATGTTTCAAATAAAACTTGTAGCATGTATCTTTAGCTTCAATATGATGTGGATAATTACTTGTTTAAATTTATCGCTTGCTCTTGGGACGTCGTCAAAGAGAGCGCTTGCACGCCGCTCCAGTGGTCAGACGCAGGTTTTTTAACCGCTTCGCATGGATATATTATGTGCAATGGATGTTGCAATATAATTTTAGTAAATGTGTGACCATAAATACTGTTTGTATATAATGTATTGTAAGTTTAGGTTTAGATTGTAAGTATATTAGATAAGTTTTTTTATTACTTTTATATAAGCCTATATAATTTATTGCTTATTTCTTTAATTAAAATAATTTCAAAAACAAATGTATTAGAAGCTTAATATTTGTTAGATTTTAGCTATTTACAGTTTCGTATTTACTTAGTATGCTTTTCAAAAACAAAACACCTTCAATAAGTCAACACGCAAATTTTATTTCGAATACCAGGTTTGGTTCGGGGGGCTAACCCTACTCTATTGAATGAAATAAATAGGGCTTTCCATATGGAACCGCCGGTTCCGGCTTGGCTTAAACCGGCAAAAGATTGGATTTCCATTTACAATAGAAAAGGATTAAAATTATGTGTTAAATGGCAGCACCAGGACCTCCCACCCCATATATGTACAAGTCTTAAGTAGGCTCTAGTACAAATAAGTAGGCTATTTGTGTTACACTAAAACCTGTTTTTTTAAGCTTAGAATATTTCTTAAAGTTTAACAAAATTTTGAAAAATATATTAGTTACATAAATAACTAAATATTAAAGTAGCATTTAAGTTACATTTCCTACTTCCTCTTAGACAAAGGCAATGAGTGTAGGGAGTAGCTGTCGTTGAGTAAATTCACACTAATATCATATCATTTGAAGTGCAATAACATTTTAAGTGACTTAGGTGATCAATTATAGATATTGCAAGCGCCCCACGTTTTACTTTTTAAATTTTACGAATGTATTTTCATGAAAAAGTAAAATGTGAATGCATGTGTATGCATTAAAAATGAAGTAACAAATATTCAGGGCAATCTGTATGACTTTATAAAAACTTTTTAGTCCGTTTTAAAAATGTGGTATAATAAAATAGTTTTTTAATTAAATTATTATTTTCTGCTTTTTGGTATTTAGTGTATGAAATTTGCAGTCGATTTTACACCTGTCCTCTCTCTAGGATTTTACAAAGACATGTGGGAAATTTCAGGTTTTTCAGTTCCTCTTCACCTGATCATATCTGGAATAGAAAATTTATATAACTATCTATGTATCTAATATTATACTAATCTGCTAAATTGTTATTTTCCTGGAAAATTAAAAATGTTTACCAAACAGAAAATAGATATAAAATAAAGCGAGTTAATATTGAATTGGAATAAAGTTCTGAGCTATATGTGTAAAGTTTCAAATTCCTATTTCATCGGAAAGTTGGTTTAAAATCAATTGAAACATGTTTACCGATAAGACACACAAAAAAGAAAGCGCGTTAAGTAAGAATGTTGTAATAAATATTAGGTAGGCTAATCATCTGTATCTTGTCGACATTTAATGTTTTTGCTAATTTTTTTTTTTTAATTATGGTACTATATAATTATTGAAAATACTAGGTTCTTAAACTAAACTTACAAATAAATAACAATACTGTTTAAAAGTGAGTTAACACGAAGAGCGGCCACCTCCGAAGAACGTTCATTACGTAGGAGAGTGTTACAGAGAGGGCTTAGGCCTTTGTAATCCATTAGTGGGAAATATTAAAACCATCTGGTGGTGAGCTGAGTTCAAAAGGTTTTCAGTTTGCTCTGCCACCCGCGTGGTTTTGCATTAGTTTCTGCGAATACTCTGAGAGCTTTTTATCCATTAACAAAATACTTTATTTTTAAAAAATACACAATTTATTACCTTTGTTTTAATACAACTAACATGTACTCTCTACTCTCAGTTATAAATAGCATTATACTATTCTATATTCAAACATTAAACACTTTTTAGGATATTTGTAAATATTATATTACGCAAATGGAAATGTTTAATATTAACTCTTCAGTATTTCAAACGAAAATTGATACGACTATGAGGTCAAGGGCAAGAGTTGTAAGTTATGGTGATCCTAGAATTAAAAACCTTTAGGAAAATTAAGTATGGAAAAAAATACAGTCACCTGTGTTTAGCTGGCGGAAAGTAAACAATTCGACCACGCAGCTAAACCAGTGGAGCGAGAATTAAGTTCATATTTTTTAGGGTTTCAACCAACTATTTGGTATATTGGTCTAGTAATGAAGGCTGTGAATTATTATTAGCATGAGTGTACGTAATATATTAGTACTATTTGTTTGCACAATAGCCTAAATCCCCATGCTCACACGCTACTTCATTCCACTCCCCTAGCTTAGAGAGTTTGCTCCTCGACCTGGCTGCCTTGAATCAGGAGCTGCCCTGCACTTTTATCTGTATATTTAAGAGAGAGTATCATTAAAGGTCAAGTTATAAATTTAGCTTTAACAGTCGCTGTTTAGTCATAGAAATTTGTTTAAATATTAAAATTATTTTTGTAAAAAACACTCTGTCAATGTTATTATTTTTGTGGCATTTCTACTTACAAGTTTAAATTTACAGTTTATCTTACTACAGAGTTACTTTTGGATAAATTGTATTGCTGTATTGCTGAAATAACTGTTTTCCCCCGAAAGATTTATGACATCTGAAAATTATTATTACTATAGTTGTTAATGTGTTGAAGGCTATCTACCTATGTATTTATCTATAATAATATTATAAAGAGGTAAAGTTTGTTTGTTTGTTTGTATCTAGGGGGTAATCTCTGGCTCTACTAAACCGATTGAAAAAATAGTTTTACTAATAAAAAGCTACACTGTCCCTGAGTAACATAGGCTATAATTAATTTCGGTAAAAACCTTTTTTTATTTCAATATATTGTAAATTAATTTAGTCGGAAATAATCTTAGGTTAGGTTTAGAATGATAAATCAACACATGTATTTACATTTAATACCATAGCAACCAATTGAATAAAATAACAGATAACATAGCTGCTTTAATATTTCCATAAACAGCTGATTTCAAAATTTGAAGCAATTATTTTTGTATTTCCACCTTTTAGGTTAGGGTTTTAAAGTGTAAACCTGAGCCTTGCTGGTTCTTTTAACCATTATTAACTGCTGTTATAAAATATAAGAAATAATTTGGTTTGAACATTTAACAATATTTACCATCTTAGTTTTGAGGTTATTATTAATACTAAACCTTTATTATAAATAAAACATAACATATGTTTTTAGAAGGTACCATTGGGGGTTGGCGTGCGGAGCACGCAGGGGTCTCCAATAGTATGGTATAAAGACCTTGGGTCTTAATAACGTATTAAATAACTAATTTACTACCTTACACAAAATTAGCAAAATTATATAGTACGTAGTATTTAAAAATAGTATTTTAAAATGAAATGTATCTTCTAATCTTTAAATGGGATGAATTTATACACTTTAATGAGTATGAAAAGTGGAACTTCTAAATAAGTAATTAAATTAATTATTATTATACGTATATTTGCAAAGAAATGAAAAAGAATTTGGTAAGATCCTTGCTTGTGAAAAAATAAAACATTTTAATGTATTCAGATTTTAGTGGTAGGAACAAATTTCAACATGCAGTGTTACATCTGTTTTAATATATTGACATTTTATAGAATTTAACTACCCACATACAACTAGGTTAAAATTAATTGGTAAATGTATGAAATCACAAGAAAACTATTCCGACCCGACAGTACCGGCATCAAATGTAAATTATAATTATTGTGTCTCCCTATACTGCGTTCAACGAAGTGGTTCATTAGAGGTAAATATATCGCTTATTGCAATCTGTGATCAAAATTAATTAAAAGCAAATATTTGACCACTAGTGAATTACTACATTTGTTGACTCGGTACAATACAGACAAACCACTTCAACTAATTTTGTTATGTTACAAACTAAATGTTAATAGTTTAAGATTTAATTTAAATTGCCTTAATGCTAGAGCAGAAGGGTTGTTAGCGTTTATAGAGTGGACTGTTTACTATAAATAACAGGCAGTTTAAGCATCTACGTAACTGGTGACTATGACTAAAAAAAATACTAATTAAATTTTACTCTCATAAAAATTTGATCACTCAGTTGAACTGCTGACGTGAGTTGCGAATTTCCAAAATGAAGTTTTTATGTTTTAGTGTTTCAATCATCATTTTGGGAATTTAGTCTACTCACAAAGGCGATGAAAGGCTGCCTTCGTGTAGGAAATGTATTAATAGAAACTGTTTACAACCCAAGCTAAGTTGTAATTGTGTGTGTGTTTTTTTTTTTTTTTTTTTGCTAACGAATTCGTCCGAGGAACTTAGAAATCCAACGTGTGTACCAGATTTGGACTAAACTGGACGGAATATGAGGCCGTTAGAGTGCAAAAACATGGGTTGTACTAAACTCATCCGATGGTCAAACGTATTTTTGATAGTTAAACTGGTCCGACGGGCAGTTAGAGGCGGGAGATTCTCTGACAGGGTCGCTAACCCCCATCCCCTAAACAGTGAATTTTTCCTAAACTCAGTCTTCTAAGTTCTCTTGTACTCTTACAGTCACTAGAAACTAGTTTTGTAGTACTATTAGAAACTTAAGCAACGCTAAAAGAAGAAATCTTACTGAAGAAGAAATGTACTGCAAAGATCTAGCGTATTTTTTAGAAGAATATTGCCACTGTTAAACAGTTTTATAATATATTATAAAGTCAGGGTATCAACAATTAACGAAACTGTTAACTAGTATATATATATTGAAGTAAAATAACACATGTTACCTAATTATACATTTGTAAACATAAGTTAGTAAGATTAATTAAGATATTTTAACACTATAACAGAAATGGATGCATTAAACAAAAATATGCTGAATTTCTAAGTTATAGTCTTTAGTCACATTATATTTATTAAAGTAATTTTATGTAACAGAAATGCAAGCATTTAAAAGAACAACCTAAAGTTCTAATTTATAGTCTATAGTCACATTGTGTTTACCTGAATTAAACATTAATGGCGATCCTCTTCTAAAAATGACCTGAGTCATAACCTAACCTAACCTATTCAATTATTTATTTAATAATTTTAAAGGTCATATATTGTTTTAATTATGGCTGGAACTATCTTAAGATAAAATTTTGTTTTGATACTGTACCGTCGGACCAGTTTAACCTCAGCCCTGTCACTAACCGACGGACCAATTAAACCCCAAATTATTGACCGTCAGACCAGTTTAACCATTCTCCAAACACATATATCCATACAGTATATATATATATATATAATTTTTGTAATAATGCCCTAAAACGTGTTCTGGAGACCATGATCGGTGCTAATTTACTACTCTCGACCTTAGATCTCTACAAAATGGTCACTGCAATAGCTCATATTTCCTATGGACATTCCCTAATAAGAAAGAAGGAGAGAATGTAATCAAATCGGGAAACAAAGTAACTTGATGACTTGGCCTATACATCTATTATACGTTATTAAATGTATTGGCAATCATATATGTTTGTGGTTTTCAATAAAATCTCTACGTTTTATAATTATAAACCATTACGAGTTCGTTGATTACATCTTTGCTTGATGACGACACTATGAGGAAGATCTACACACTTATCTATCAGGTACAAGTAGTACAGTATAATAATTACAAATGAATAAGCATTGGTTTAAGTTGTATTGTATATCCTTGTTTGCTAATGTCATTGCTTTGAACTTACAGTGTGACCTAGCACACTGCATAGTAGCATATCTCTTTGTACCCGTTGGAATGGTTAACATGCACACATTGATTAATTCTATTTAAGTCGCTCTAAATAAATAACAGTGTATTGCATATAACACTTGCTAAGCAGTGATGAACTAGAGTACCTGTTGATTCAACTAACTGCATGTGCAGCGTAGGAATACTAAATGTGTTTCCTACAATTAAAATGTGATAGTAGTCTTTGATATTTCAGCCGAGTTGTTTTGATCTACCGACTTCATACGACTGAGGTTGACACTAATTTCCGCTTTCACAGGTTTGAGATGATAACTGAAGAACAAAGTAAATCCAAAATCTCTGATGAGATGAACATTCTCACGGGCTACACATTTGTAAAGGTGCATTTACCAAAATACCTAAAACAGTAAGTCCTTTTAGATATTTTACGACGTACCAATAGTGTAGGGAAAAAATTGATTGTGTTTAAACTCTTTTAAAAAAATGTTAAATTATTATTTTGGAAACTATACAATAAAACAATAACTGTATTAAAAATGTTGGCTCAAAGTGTTCATAACAAAATATAATGTTTAACAAAGTTTAGATAAATGTTAGATAAACAAATGTTATTTGTTGTTTAAACAAATGTTTAGATAATATTTTCATCAAATCCAAACAAAAACTAAAACTATGTAAATCAAGTAGCATATTGCAAGCAATATTTTCTTATTTAATGCTTCTAATAATATCCCGGTCAAATGTTACATCGGAACTTACATTAAATGGAGCATTAATGATTTTTGGAGAGGTGTTTCGGACCATTACTGGAACTACAAATTCAGATTTACAACCCTCAAAAACCTGTGCTCGCAGAATGGTGGTCGAAAAACTATGATTTTTTAAAAACTTTTTTCTGTTTTTGTAGAATATGTCCTAAACTATGCTTTTGTAGGAAAATGTAATCTTAGCTTTTTAAAATTAAATTAAATTGGCTACAAAATAAGATAAAAATCGTTTTTGTAAGTTAAATAGTTACAGAGATACGGCTTTTCAGAAAAGTTAAAATTATAAGTTTTCTATACGTTTCAAGATGGATACCAGCAAAATGACACATCCTACAGAAAAGTTAGAATTTTAACTTTTTGGAAAAAAAGGTCAATCTTTGAAAAGCTGTATCTCCATAACTATTTAACTTAAAAAAAAACGATTTTTATCTCATTTCGTAGAAAATGTAATATACTTTTAAAAAGATGAGAACAAATTCTTCCACAAAACGCATACGGTAGTTTAAGAAATATTTTACAAAAACCCGAAAAAAAGTTCGAAAAAATCACACTTTTTCGACCACCATTTTGCGAGCACAGGTTTTTGTGGGTTGCAAATCTGGATTTGTAGTCCCTGTAATGGTCCGAAACCCCTCTCCAAAAATCAATAATGCTCCATTTAATGTAAGTTCACGCATTTTTTGTGTAACATTTGACTGTGCTATAATATGATTTTAGATAAATATATTTTAAAAATATTGAATGCACCATTTTATTGTTTTATGTATTATAACAATAACCACTGGATCTATGTTGATGGTGTTCTGCTAAATAATGGCATTATAAGTTGATTTCACAGTTTATAGTTAAATTGGTGGGGAACCAGCTTGTGGCTAAATGTTTAAGCCTAAGGTAGTCTGTTAGTAACCTTGGACTGGAGCAGACTCCACACCACACAATGTAGACTCGCTTGTGTTTGCCTTCTAATAGTTTAGTTATAAATCTGGTTCAGCAGAGGGAAATAATATTTTGATTTAAATAAATGTTTTGAAGTCCCAAGCAACTGTTTACCACCTTATTTGAAACCTTCCTACACCACAACCATCCTGACAACGCCTGTACGACCGCAAGAGGACCGACGGCACACCCGAAAAGGAAGACGGCAGGAGTAAACTGAACGAATTCCGCTCCGAGATATTATTATTGCAGTTAATGCAATAATAGCTGCTTAAAATTTTGTTATAAATTTTAGAAACTTTTTTATACTAACCATTATTATTATAAATATAGCATTTATATAAATATATACATTAATGTCTCTTTGTATGTTTATTTGTTCTCTATAGACTCAAAAACTATGTGACCAATTTTAGCTAAACACTTCAGAGTTTATCCTTATTAATGCCAGGAGTGTTTTATAATAAAACTACTACAATCTAAATATTAAAATGGGGTTGCAACACTTATACACAAAATATAAATTGAACTAACGTCCTATAGCTAAAAAGCTAAATTGTGTAATTTAGTTCTTAAGTGGTAAAAAAAAAACCATTTGCAATTCGATAATTTAAGTCGAAGGTTATAACTACTATTACAAAATAATAATTGTTACACTTAATTTTTAAATATGTTGAAAAACTGTTCAAATAACTTTATAAAAACTATCACTAATTATCTTGTACTCTTGGTCTGACTTATTGCTATTTTATCTTAAAAGTTTTAAATTTTGTTAATTTATAAATAAAGGCTTACGGACGAAGAAAATTGAGTAAATTAATTGTAAAATGAACAATAATGACGGTCTATAAGTGAAAGAATTTAAAATATTTGGGTTTAAAATCACTGATTAAAGCACGCATATGATTAAAATATATCAACTTTTGTTTTTCTGAAATGTATTTAAGGAATTTAAATAAAATATCAAATTATTATTGTACTCTCTGTAGATTTGCTATTTTGAAAATATCTAACGGGATATACTCAATTAAATATGGTTTGTTGTGTATAGGCATAAGTGGTTTCTTTTGAAGAGCGATGTAAACAAAATGATTTGAAAACAATACATAATGATTTAAATATTATATAACATAAGATTTCGTTAATTAGCTTTAATAATTCAATACACATTAAATACATATTAAAAAGTATTCACGTAGTGTACAGTATAATACGCATGGGCCTTCTGGTTCCATATGTTCCGTATTATCACAGTACACACTGCGCATGCGTGTGGACTATCTATGATTTATGTTAAGGAGAGAGTAAGCATTATTGTCTTGTTATTTCTTCCGACACTGCGCAAGCTATAATAAAACATCGCTAATCCTGAGGTCCTGACAAGGATAATTAGACAGACTATTTAAATTATTGCATTGTCATCGGTTCTTGATAAGTGTGCAAAGTTTCGAATTTATCCGACGCTTTGAAGGGGGTGAAAATCACGTTAAAATATTCCGTTACATAGATACATAGATGTATGGATACATCGATACAAACTAAGCTAATCAAAGCATGTTAATATATGAACGTTTTTTTAGTTTTCTTAAATGTATTTCAGGTGTTTAAGTAAAACATTTAATTATTTTAGGCTCTGTACATTTGCTATTTTGAAAATCACTAACGGCATACACTCAGATAGTTATAGTTTGTTGTTTATAGGCCTAATTGATTTCTTTTGAAGATCGAAAAAAACAAAACGAATTGAAAACAATATGTAAAGATTTAAACATATAACAGCTGATTTCGTCCATAGCTTTAATACTTCAACAAAAATAATAAATAAATATTAAAAAGTAATTAGGTAATGTACAGTATAATGCGCAGCACCTTCTGGTTCCATATGCTACGTATTATCACAATACATGCGACACATGCGTATAGACTACGTATAATTTATGCGATGGAGAGAGTAGAAAGGATTCTCTCTCTCTCTTTCTATTTCTTCTGACACTGCGCATGCGTGCCAAAAGATTTCATACAATTTCCTTTCAATTGCTGGTTGAAATCAGAGAAGGAGGCGCATTTCAATTTTCGTCTTATCTGGGCTACTTTTCCCTACCACGGCTAAAGAAGTTTCCAAGAAAAAATGCTTTATTAGGTTGTGGTAAGCTTTTTAACAATAATATCTCTAAGTATTTATAATTTGAATGAAACGTTTATTAAACTGCAACATCTGTAATCGTAAACAAAATAATACCTACTTATGGTTAGAGTACCTGCAGTTTACTACTGGATTATATTTAGTTAATCTTGCTCAATCTTTCTTTGGTGATTACTGTCTTTCCGCAGAATACACTTAGTTGAATATTGAATTACTTAACGACAATGCTAGGCTTAATGCAATTATTCAAATCCTTTCAAAGCTGTAATCTGCCGTAAGGTCGAACAGAGACGTACAATTTAGATCTTTTAAGCTTCGTTTAATAAAATGAACGCATTACAATTATAATTGACGAATTTAAATGCTAAGTAGCGGTTTACAAATTATGGAAATGAAATTTTCTAAGACAGCAGAAATACTTCAAGGAATATAAAATAGTTTAAGTGTTTAGCTATACAAATATAGTTTGAAATATATTAATTTTTAGTTTACATTTTATTTTCTCTGACAGTACGTATAGGTACTATATATCAAAAATTGTCTTATGACTTAAAAGTAAAATAGTTCATTCGTCGGAAAGTGTTCAATGTTTTAATGAGAATGCAACATAAAATCAATCTTTAGCTTCTTAAACAAAAACTTGGCCTGATACAAATTTTTCTCCAAAATGTGACTTTCTATACTTATTCTAGCAGTTCTGTGAACAGTAGACATTGCTCGTTGAAATAACGAATGTGGTTTTGAGCTTAGGTTAAAAATAGTGTGGAAGTAAATAAGTAAGTAGAAGGTTTAGCCAGTGAAAAATTATTTTGCAATTTATTCGTGTTAGACTCTAAATACTGTGTGGTGCAACAAATAAACAAAATTAATAAGAAAATGTAGTTGGTAAAGGACTACAACTCAGTAAATGCGACGCAACGCCAATCGGGCTCCTTATCTCGGCTCCCCCTCCACAACTCACTCAAACTCACAGCGGCCTCACTGACGTAGCGCAGGAAAGAGCAAGGTTAGCGCTCTCTCTCTCCCTCTTCATAAAATTATAAGGTTTTATGAAGATATCTAAAGAATAAAAGTATAAAAACCTGGTTAAAATACAAAAACTTGGACGATTTTTAACAATTTTCAAGTTTGCAGCCATTTTGTGAGCTTACTGTTAGAGTTACGGAAAAACATAACGAAAACAATTTTGTTGAAAATAAAATTTGCTACCCGTATAAAATTATTAGTTTTTCAATTCGACTTACGGTCAAGCCACAAACTGGCTTTGGAAAAATGGAAAAATGGGGTTACAATTGAAAAATGGGGAAAAACCCGTATATATACATGGCTCGGCCTTGGAATAAGGAACATTCTTGCAAAAATCATGACAATCGGTCAAGGCGTTTGGCCGTAATCGTGAGACAGACAGACGAAATGCCGAAATCGAGCTAAAACGGAGACCTCGCTTCGCTCGGTCACCTAGGGGGATCGCAACCCATCGTCTTGCGGCGAAGAAAACTCAAACTGATTATTATTGTATACGCTGATATTTTCACGGATATTATGATTGATTAAGACAGTTGCATCAAAACGACCAAACATTTTAATATTTCCAGTATCTATTAAATTGTGTTGTTAAGTTTGTGATACTGAAGGTGTTGTTGTGAAGCAGTGTAGTTCTGTAAAATATCTGGGTATTTTTGTTGATAGTAATTGAAAACTCAAATTTTACACTTGAAGGGTAGATTGAATAGTGTTCTTATATTATTTTTATTCTTGAAGAATGTTTGTCTTCAATATTTTACGACAAGTGTGTTTTGCTTTATTTCATAGTATAATACAATAAGCAATCGCTTTGTGGGGTGGTACTTGCCAAATTAATGTAAAAATGGTCTCTTTAATTCAAAAGAGAATTGTTAGAGTTATAAAGCAAAAATCTAAAAACTGATAATTCTCAACCTCTTTTTGTGGAACTCGGGATATTGCCAATAAAGTGTATGTACATCTATAAAGTAATGGAGCTGTTTTAAGTTTAAGTAGGGTTAATAATTATAAGATAAAACTTATAAAATCGTAAAATTTAAAGATTATAAAATAAAATATTAATTTTTTCACTAAACGTTTCATTAAATCTTTTGAGTTCATCGCACCCAGAACATTTAATCGGTTACCAAATTATATTAAATACAGTTTTGACAAGAATTTTTTTCTAAAAAAATTAAGAAAGTGGTTGCTTGAACTGCCACTGTTGATTTCCTTTTAAAAAATTATTATAGTCAAAATCATCATATCCATCGTTTTAATTGTGAAGTTCTTCTCTTGATATACATGTTTTACATTTTGTTATCTTCACTAATTAGGTATATTTAAGTAATATGTTCGCTCGAATTCTGTTACAGTATCTATTTTTTATACATTATTTTTATTTTGTTTTTTGCGCCAATTCTCTACACAGTCCTAGCCTTAGAGGTGTCTTTTGATGTCTCATTTTTTATTTGTGGTTATGCGTGATGAAGTGCATATGCATTTATTTGTGTATTAATGTAGTTGAATTTATGTATGTATGCGAAGATTAATGTTTGTTTTAAAGTCATAAATTGTTTATGTATGTAGATATAAGTGTTTTTATTTGTTGAACTCCGTTTATAAGCAATTTTAAGTTTTGATTTATTTTCAGGGATACTATAAGTTATTAGTTTTCTATTTTTCATCATACACCTAGTTACATCTTATTATTTTTCTTATGTTTGTCTTTTTTTGGACAACTTGTTCAGTCGTTTAACATTTTTGTATATAACTTGTTTAGTAATTAATTATTATTTGTGCATCTATATTGAAAAAAGGAACAATACGTTTTTAACTTCAATTAAAAAAAAATATTGTAAATATTCCTTTAAAAAAGAAAATTTTTAAACTTTTGTGTAACGTTGGACAAAAAATAAGTAGTAACTTTCCTCTATTTTAAGTTGTCAATAAAATTACTGTCTGGTTGTACTTACTTAACTGTCTCTTTCCCGATGACTTTGGTATAATATGAATATACTAGTATATACAATACCTACTGCGTTTAGATAAAAGTCTTCAAGTATTCAAATATATGTAGAGAATTAGAAACCAGCAGTGCAGGTAAAAGTCATGAATAATTATTTAGATTTAACAATTTTCACAAAATTCCTTAAAACTGATTCCAGATGCATTCAGATGACATACCTAAGCATCAGAATGAAGTCAGAATTGATTTCCGGACTCATAAACATCGAAAAAGAGAGAAAGTCACATAGTGTGAATTTAAGGTTTTCCCAAATTATACTTTATGAGTTGACAAAATTTCTAAATTAACCCAATTTAGAAAAATCAGTGCTTTTTGAACTCATGAATTGATGCTCTACAACTTTTAAGGAGGGGCTATTGATAAAATTTGATGTTGGAAAGTTACAGCACATTAAAAATGGGTAAAACACAGTTTTTGGCAAAGTTGGAAAAATATGATGTTTTTTTATCCCTATAAAAATCGAACTACTAGACAAATTTTGCATTTTGTTTTTTTAATCGACGCGAAATTATGTCCTCTTTAATTTACAAAATAAAATAATGGACCTTTTTCAAGTTATAAGCCAAAAACTGGAAAAAGTCGAAAGTTTCAAGGTTTTCTGCCCCCCTCCCCCACTTTCGTGGTCAAAAAATTAGATTTGGCATACCCACACCATACCAAACGAACCTAGAAAATATCTTTTACAGCAATTAAAGTAAGATGAACCATTTTTTTATCCTCTATACACTGGGTTATTAGACTTTTAGGATAAAGAACATTATTAAAACAGTTTTGTAATTTTCCAGATACAACTTTCTTTTTAATTGATAAGTATGATTAAAGCAGTCATACTGATAATTCTATAAAATATTGTTATGGCAAAATTTGAAGTGTTTCATTACTAAGAAAAAAAACTGCTGATACAAAACAGATTCCTTAATTAGGTATCTTGTTTTTGGGGTGACCATTATCTCTTATAAATGGTTATTTAATCGATCAAAATCATTATTTGGCGGTAGTTTTATTGTTTTAAATTATTGGTAAATTGATTTGCACTGATCTTCGGATATATTTTATTTTGTTCAATAATTATTGCTAATAATCCACAAACCAATGTTTACAGTTTTACGATTTAAATTTTGATCTGACATGTACAAAGTTTCGAGATTATCTTATTGGTAAACGTTGTAACTTTCTTAAATATCATAACATTTAAAAAAATATAAATATATATGATTAGGTTACTTCTAATTTTGTATGATTGAAATTAAAGAAACAACTTGTATTATTTCACCTTTTAAGCTATCGACATTATACACTTTACATATGTTTTCATGTGTTCTTATTAAACCTAACTCGGAATATTTTTAACGAGTTCTGCAATTAGTGAGTAATAGTTTCCTGGCTCAGAGCATCTTGTTAGGATTTGGCATTAATCAGTTACATCACAGTGTTTACATTTCGCAAAATCTGAGATCAAACATTGATGTAGCTTTCTGTAAAATAATCCCTCCGATCCATCTATCCTCTTAATTGGATTAATTTAATCAATCCGTCTCAGTTTAAATATAGCATGTATTGCTTAATGTATGAAGGAACTGATTTCATTTAATTTCTGTTTTATTTGTTTTAACTAAGATATAAACTTCCAAAATACCCGATTACTGTCTGTAGGCCTATATATTTAAAAGTAATGAACTTGAGTTAATTCCAATTTTTGTTACTTTAGGATATAAGTAATTTTTAAAAAGTAGTTTGTTTATTTTTTCAATACGAGTTTGATAAATCGTTTTTTTAATTTACCTAGTTATAATATTTAAAACTCGTATAAAATTCAGTGTTTTTTTTTCGTGCTGACCGCCGTTTTCTTCAGAATTTTGGTAGTTCTTTGAATGTTTTAAAAAATACAATATTTCAGTAGATGTTTGCCCTACCCACTCTTTGGAAGGTTCCCGTTTAGAATATGGGTTGGTTTCTTTAGGCCGGGGGAGGGGGTCTACTACTGTTACTTTATAACCAGTATTAGTCTTGTAGAAATATTTTTCAGAACAATCTAAGAAAGAATCATCCTTTCAGCTTAAAAAAAAAAAGAAAATATAGTCTGCCATTATGTGTATGTGTTTGTCTTCAACGATTTAAAAATATTCTATATTCTATATAGAATATTCAATATTCTACAAAAATATTCTAAAAATATATCACCAAACTATTTTATGTACGAACTAAGACATAAATGCACGTAAATGTTCCTATACCAAGATAATATCTATCTCACAATTGTTTTACTTATAATGTATTTACATACTATAACGCTCTTCCATCTGGCGTAAAGGAGGCAGCAACTCAAACTGATAATTTGTTTGACAAACTCAAAACTACTTTCTAAGTACAAAATTTATTATTTTTAAATTCCAAATTGTATAAGTAAGTATAATTTTCTTTTTAGTTCAGCTGCAATTAATGTCCTGTTTAGTTTTCGACAAATTGTATAAACCTTTCATTGGTGGTTCCCAATACTGGCTTTTCCATTGGGTGTACCTAATTTTGTTTTCATTACACATTTATTCTATGTATGCTTATCTATAACCACTTGTGTGTACATTTTATTATTCTTAAAACTTAAAAAGATGTGAAATAAATTTCTTTTTATCTGTATCTCTATGAGTATGGCAAACATTTACATGAAATATATATATACTTTGTTTTAACATGGTGAATGTAATCTTTTTCTACAATATGTGTTTATTATTTTAATTTTATCAATTAGCTTTTTATACCAATTATTATTGAATACATTTACAGACTTAACGTTATTATTTTACTATTAAATTATATTACACCGTAACTAAAATAAACACTATACAGAATATTATAACCAAAGCTGAAATTATTTGAATTTGTACTTTTAAAATTACTTCTCTATATTATCAAGCTACTATTTGTGAGTTAATTATATTTGTGTTTTCATCTATAACGTAATACTATAAAGTTGTTTACATCAAATACGACCAAATAAAACATAACTTATGTAATACAAGCCTTATTAATTACAAAATATCTAAATCAAAAGCCTCACCAATACAAATAAATAGTTCTATTTAGCTGTTATTATATGTATGAAATTAATGCATTTCAAAGAGATGCACCCATTCAAAATAAACATATAACTGTGTAGAATGTAAAGATTATATTTAAACTGTTGCAAATAATTTACAAGTGGAATCTACTCATGTGGTATGAGTGGAGTGTTATGGTAAATAAATGGCAGGTCATAATTCGGTCTTTTATGTAAAAAGAGTACTTTTGTAAATTCTGTTACACTCGTTTTAAATAAAAGTTATGATGCTCAAAAACTTTCACTCTATTTGTTGTGTAAATTTTGTATACAGTATTTGATTATTTTATTCATATTTTCTACTTCTGAACATATAAAATCACAGAATGAGCTAAAACATGTCCAGTAATATGTCTAGGGACAATGCAAGAACGAGTGGTCTGATCTAGAAAAAAGAAAAGAATACAGGTATTTAAAAAATATAAAATATAGAAACGACAATAATTTTCAGTGAACAATAAAGGCAAGTGAAAAACTTATTTTAATGCACAGGAGTATACAAGTTTTTCATGCTGCGATTTTCCAAAAATGCATGAACGGCAAACAGAAAGATCGGTTAATGTTTAAGGAAAATATCTCAAACAAAGGTCAAACCATACAAGAACTGAGTCAAAGTTTGCCAAGCATATAATCCAAAATTTACCAAAATTATTACTACAGCATAGAAGATACCCCCAAGATATAAATCGATATAACAATGGGAAGTTTATGAACTCCTTGGAACACTTTTAAATATACAAGATCTAAACAGATAGTAGAATGTTATCGAACGAGAATTTAAACCTCATACAATGCTTCATATGACACTGTATTGACACAGTTAGATAACAAAACACCCCTTCCCGACGATTAAAAGTCTAGATACACTTAGGCACGATACACACTTGCTGCAAACGGACGCGGAACGTTACATTTCATCGGTGTCAAACGTTGATAGTCTCACATTTGCTACCAACCGAGTTGGATAGTACATTATCGATTGCCTATTTGGTAAAATGTATCATTTAAGTTCATTTTTACATATCGAACTAAAGACACAAAACTTATCTTTTGACTACTTTTCATTTCATATTAATAAATCAAACGATTTAGAAGATAATAATGTTATAAAATAGTTGTAAGTTCTAAAATGTATGTAAAAACGTTGGACTATTTGTAAACATTTTTATTTATTTTATCATCTTTGTAAACACCCACCTTGGTAGGCATTATCTGTATATAGACGTTCCTTTTTGTTCTTCAAAAAGCCTGTATCTGTCCACTGGTGTTATAGTGAAACTATTTTATCACAAGAGACTAACTATGTAACTTGTTGACAATACCAGAAACATGCAGTCACTTTTTGTTTCTGCTTAACGAACAACTAATGTGATTGTCACAAAAAAAAGTTATTACTTTTGTATATATTTTAAATGTCCGTTATACAAAATTTATCGAGAACAAATGATTGGCCATTGATGAACTGCAACATATTTTGGGTGCACTAAACTTCAACTAATATAATTATCTTAGGTAGTTAGACATTTGCAATATATACATTTATATATATAAATTTAAAGATAAACAAATTAACTTTTAAACAATTTTCATTTCATATTGATATTATTTATTAAATTGATTAGTTCTTATTAACAACATAATGAAGAAATGAATTATGAAATATATTCATAAATATGTTATACGAAGATGAATAAATGTTTCCGAAGTTACACTAATGTTTATTAGCGAATTTCCATAGGAAAAATGAGCTATTGCAGTTTCCCTTATGGTAAGACCCAAGGTCGGGAGTAACAAATGAGCACCGATCATGGTCCCCAGAACACGTTTTGGGGTCTCATTAAAATTCATATATATATATATATATATATATATATATATTTACACTTTTTTATCATTATTGCGTCCATACAAAAAGCAGTCATGTTGCGTCCACCAGTAATAGTGGAGTAAATGATATTATTACTGTAGTATATATGGGTTATTATAAGTGAAAATCATGGTTCTTACTTTAGTTTTTTATATATACGTCACAATAAAAAGTGAATGTAAAAGTTTAAATCTCTATCATTGTTGAATCCGTTCAAAACCCCATCATTATTGCGTCTACTGTATATAATTAACCAAACTCATGTACTATTGCTTCTATGCAGGTATATCACTAACCAAAACCAGCTACAGTGGCGTCCTGCGACGTTGCCGTTTATTTATACCTGATTCTACCCTAACCATATCCTTTCGGCAGTCCTTGGTAAATAATTTCCTTTATGATGTACAGAAGTAAACTTCGTAGTTTGGGTCTATTTCGAAAATTACATCATACATATTTTTCAACAGTAAACTGTAGCTCTTTATTCACGTTTGACGAAGCCTGCTTATAGCGTCAAACTTCGTGGTGCGGTTCGATTTTATTTAGCAAAGGAACTATAGAAGTACATAAACTATTATTTAGTGTTTCAATCAGTAATCCTTAAATAGCACACAATTCATGTTTAACGAAGTTTGCGTATAGCGGCAGAATGGTAGCCTATGGTTAGGATTTATTTTGAAAAGAGGCTAGGCCCTAAATACACGATTTGTTATTTAATATTTATAAATTTAATCATAGCATTACTTTCTATTTTTATTTTTTATTTTAAAGTTCTTGCTTACAGCGGCATATTCCGATGTATGGATGGTACTTAATTTACAAAGCGAATTCGCCTTATGTAAAAAGCTTTTTATGTATTGTTTCATTGATATAATATGTAAACTCTTTATAATGTCATCCAGAATGTTGTGTTAAAGGCATCCAATTAAAACTATTTAATGGAATATAAATAAATATTCTGTACTTTTCTGTCTTTATATGTTATTTTTGAAGTGTAAACTTCTTTAGGCGCATTGGGCACTTTTTGCATAGAAAAGAATGATTGAACTCACGTTGCCGTCGTCGTCACCGTCAACGCACGGACGCACTTTGTTTAAGGCTCCATCGCATCTCCGAAATTATTTAAAGCTGTGATATAGCTTTTATACAATGCTCGTAAATTACTACAAACAATTAACACATTTTTCGTAAAGAATTGTAAATCGACAATGCCTGAACAATAGGCGAATCGCACGTCATCACTTAAACGGTGTCCAAAGAAAAGACTGCGAGCAGTAAACGCAAAACTAAGGTTCAGTATTTATAAATATGTAAAGCTCTATCTATCGGATCTCCACAATTATTTTAAGGCTCCGTCTCATATCCACAATTATTTAAGACTCGATCGCATCTACGCAAATATTGAAGAGTACGTCGCATCTCCGCAATTATTTAAGACACAGTCGCATATCCGCAATTATTTAAGTTTCCGTCGATCCTCCGCAATTGTTTAAGGCTCCATCGCATCTCCGCAATTATTTAAGACTCTCCTATCTTATCTCCACACTTAGTTAAGGCTCCGTCGCATCTCCGCAAATATTTAAGGCTATATTACATCATTAATACATATATTTAAAAAAAAACTTCTTCATAACCTGAAAATAAAGTTAACTATATGAAGCTAAAAAGTTTTCACTTCTGACGGCAGTCCCACGTTATTTTTTATTGGCAGTATTTTGTTGACAAAATTTACTTTATGTAGAATTTGTTGTCAATGAAATGTTAGGCATTAACTTTAGGTAGATATGCACGGCAATATATGAACCTGAATTATTAATTTACTAGATAACACAGAATTTGTTCTTATAATATAGTGTTAACAATTTACAAATATGCGCGTTAAATGAAAAAGTTGACTTCTGTGGACCACAGAATAACAGGTAAGCAAGACTTCTTAGAACCCTTGACAGCAGACCGTCATAAATCTTCAAAGGCAAACAATTCTTTCTAAATATACCCTCCACTTTAGTTTAACAACACCCTCTACCACATTCACTAAACAATTAACAATAAAAAAAGATAAGTTGTAATAATGAATGAATTATAAATTCATTTGGCGCATTAGGCTTAAATTTCACAACCGAGTTTTTCCGTATATTATATCCAGTAACACAGCGTAATTTGCACATAGTTACGGGTTTGATATTTATCTATAGAATATAATACATAGTCTATTTATTTTCAAACAGTTCAAGTTTGCCAAACGATGCGGCAAGTAAAACTAGATGAATTATTACAATAGTTGACAATATCGACCACAATATCAGTTTAGTGTATTTCATCAAAAGAAAAAACAATATCTTCATCACTGTGCAAACTTAACCCTTATAAAGTCACGGCATTACTATCGATGACGCGGTAAGTCAAGTTTTGCAAGTACTGTATCTCAAATTATATTACAACCTAAGATACCGTTTATTTTTGCTTAAATTTCAGGGCGAAAGTTTACATTAGAACACCTAGCCATATTGCGGCAGAAGTAGTGACGTATTCGCAAGAAAATGCCTACGTAATTGTAATTTTCAATTCTATTTCTAAAGGTCAAAAAATGTAACTTACAGAATTAAATGTAATTAATTATGAATAGAAAATAAAACACTTTAAATTTAAACTCAAATCACATCTTGTTAACTCAGACGTATCTTTTTAATTAAATCGGACTGCGCATGCGAACGTTAATAAACACGATTACCGGACTCTCCTATTTCTACAACTTAGCATTACGTAATAAAATACATGTATAACATAAAGGTGCTTACAAAATTGCACGCTGCGCTGCACGCGCACCACTCTTGTGCATTGAATTTGTCATATTTGTACGAGGCGCGAGGTACGCTCGCAGTGAACCATCTGCTGACGGGTTTATCAACGAACACTTTGAATATTCGCCGTTCATTTTTGAAGGGTAGAGTGAAAATCTTGGTTGTTTTTAGAGCGCAAGAGATTATTGTTTTTCTAGATATTAATTTTCCAGTGATTAAATATAGATTTTTCTGAAACGAATTTAATAAAATAAATAGATTCCAACAACAACCAAATTATTCTTTTGGATCCTCTGCATAAGGATTATTTTTTTTTTTTTTAATATGAAAGCAGATGCTGGCGAGAAATATCCGCCGAGATGGATGTATCTGCGGACCAGTGTACAAATAAAATAATATCTTTGCTGTCTTCTTACCAACGGGAGAAGAGCAAGTTGAAAAAGCAGCCTTCCACAACAGGAAAACGAAAGTTATGAATCAAATAAGATAATATGTAAATCTCTTTTAATTGTAATAATTATTAAATTAGTTAACCCTGGTAGTGGCAAAACTGGCCTTGTCAATTCACGCGGATTTATTTTGCGTTTTGCAAGAATTTTTTTTTCAAAAATTCACTAAATGTATTAATTAGTAAATTTATCCCAATCAAAAAAAAGTGTTCAGTAGCTTTTTCATATATGAAGGTCCAAAGAGTTCATATATGCAACTAGCAAATTTATTGATGTACAATTTTAAAAGTTATTAGCAGCTCAGGAAGCAAAAAATTTCCAGTATTGGAACAAAATCCCACTTTAGGCCTACATAAAACGAAGTAATTTTTGTTTGTTTTAAATATTCAAAAGTTTTGATAATTTATTTTTAAACAGAGTGTATACAAATATATGCCAATTTTTAAAAAAATCTGAAAACACCAGTTTATAATAATTATATAATTATTATGTTCCTAATACAAGACAGCTAAACAATTTGTCTATTTGTGAAATATTATTCATAAATTAATGTTTACAACTTCACTGCAAAATGTATACTCAATGTTCATGGGTTATCTATGGTTCGCCGGAGGTTTGTTGAAATCAACAATTCCAACGAAACAATGAAGAGCAATTTAACTTACCCTCCTTAACAGGAACACACAATTTTCACTTTATAACATTATATAATACATAAATAATTAATGTTTACCGTACTTTACATCAAACTAAAAACTACAAAAATTCGATATACATCAATGTTCACGATTCGATAAATTGAATCAATCTGAAGCGTATAATAATGCTTCAAATGTATTCGTTGTATGGATATATTTTGAATAGATGAAAATTTAAAAAGTCTGAAGTTCTAACTTACAGTAGGCCTATCTAGTCTCAGTATGTTTCCACTTTGTATAAGTTGGTAACATCAATTAAATTGGTTTGTATAAGAGAATTGCAAGCATACAAAAATAGCCTGAAGTTTAAACATGTATAGTTTAGTCTTTAGTCACAGTATGTTTAACAGCACTCAATAGTACAAAATATTGTCGTTTGCAAACATATCAGGTGGGTAAACAGTAAGTAAATTTTCGCAAACTCAGCACAAGAAAACATTAATTGATATCAAACATTCAAAAACAACGTAATCTTAACCGGAGTGATATCATTTCTTCATGATGCCTAAAATGGAACCAAATCTGAGAAAATGCACTGATATTTATATTTCTAGGCCTATCTGTATTTTTTTAGGAGTGTTTTGATGAAATGGTTCCAGTTTAAGTAAATGCATCCCTCT
Organism: Philaenus spumarius; assembly: GCA_018207615.1. Classification (NCBI taxonomy): domain Eukaryota; kingdom Metazoa; phylum Arthropoda; class Insecta; order Hemiptera; family Aphrophoridae; genus Philaenus; species Philaenus spumarius. Next base: position 178,162 of record JAGFPH010002787.1, read on the forward strand.
TCTAAAAGTTGCTTAATTGAATTACTATTAGGCCTACTTATTTCTTAATGAAATATAATGTAAAATATCTGACAGTAAGAATTTTCTGAAATTGTAGTAAGGAGTTTTTTGAAAATGTATAAATAAATATTTGTTTGGCATACAATATAGGCCTAATGTTTGTGATCCAAAAAAAATTAATGATTGAAATTAAATTCTAACCAACAAAATGTTGTTAATAATATACGAAATACTAAACAAATATATATTTTCTTGTATTAAAGACGGAACACATTTTCAAAAATTCGTTGGTACCAATTTAGTTCATTTCTAGTATTTTCTATGCCTGCATGTATGCGTGGTAAGTGGGAAGTAAGTTTAATCTACTGTATTTTATAGTGTCGTTTCTCTAATATTTGCATTATTAACTTGCGTTGGGAATATAGATACATTTTACGTAAAACTATGGTAGGCCTAAAGTCTTTTCTTTCTTTGTT
>JAGFPH010002788.1:7151-25574 GCA_018207615.1 Philaenus spumarius
ATTATTGTTATATAAGCAAAATAAACTACTACAAATTTGTTTAGAGAAGGCAGATAATATATAAACTTCGAATGAAACACCTGTCCAATGTCCAATGCAATCCTTGTAAACCGTTTGACCCACATCGCTCGCCTATTATAAATTATTTTGAATTGGAGCGAATATCGTCAGTAATTTCCGCGCTTTAGATTAATATCTGGAAACCTGCTATGAGAATTTTATTTTATATTGTTTGTTTAGTTAATCTGTTGTCACAACAACCCGGGTATACATTATTTTTTACATACTAGTTGGAGTTCTAGTGCGTACATGAAAAGTGATACATTGACGAACTTAAACACATATTAATGACCGAGCGAAGCGAGGTCTCCGTTTTATCTCGACCGTTCAGCATTTCGTCTGTGTGCCTGTCTGTCTGTGTTACGATTAGGGCCAAACGCCTTAACCGATTCTGATGATTTTTTGCATGAATTTTCCTTATTCCTAGGCCAAGCGATGTATACATGGTTTTTTCCATGTTTCATTTTTAACCCCTTAAATAAAATAAACATTGGGGCTTTTTAGTTTAAGCTTTTTTCTAAAGCTAGTTTGTGACTTAATTTCATTTTAAACAAAATTGTATTCTTGATTTTTTCCCGTATCTCTAACGGTAAGCTCACAAAATGGCCGCAAACTTCGAATTTGTTAAAAATCGTCCAAGGTTTTTGTATTTTAACCAGGTTTTTTTATACATTTATTCTAAACCGATTAAAAAGTGTTCCATAGCTTTTTTGTAGATAAAGGTCCAAAGAATTCATATATGCCAGTAAAAAAATGATCGAAGTAAAATAAACATAGTTATTAGCTCAAGAAACAAGCATGTACAGTAACGAAAGGAAAAAGTTCAACTTTAGGCCTACATAAAAAGTAGTAAAATGTTTTTGTAATTTTTTCATAGATGTAAAGAAGTTTCGTAATTTAGTTCTAAATAGAACTGTATTTTATGTTCCTACTACAAGACTGCTAACAAAACTAGGCATATTTTGAATAGTAATTAAGGAATACTATATCCTTTGTCCAAAAATGACATATTATTTTAAGAAAGTGTAGACAATAAATCAAAGAATTGAACTGCATATTTGTAAATTATTATTTCATAAAAGTATTTGATTTAGCATTACTTGAATTACAAAGTGAGATAAAACAAATGAAACCTCGCGGCGATAAAGGACATACAAAAAATGACCGTTTGACAGCGTGGGAAGTGTTGGTACATGGGTTGAGATCACTATCACAACGCTTTCATTATTTCTATAGGAATATGATATGGAACTGTAAATACATCGTAAATTTTTGGTTATTTAAGTATGTAAATATTTAATTCTACGTTTTCCCTCAATAACGCGATATTTGTAGCTGCCTTACGCATTATTAACCTAAATAAAAAAACATGCCCCCTAAAAGAATATCTTTAGCAGTTAAAGCTCAAGAAAAAAACCTTCTGCTTACACACTAGTTTTAACCTAAGCTCAAAACCACATTTGTTATTTCAACGAGCGAGGTCTATTGTTCACAGAGCTACTAGTATAAAATTCGATGTTTATTTCTTTCTTTGCATATAATAACCAGCGTAGGAAAGTTTAATACGGCAAGCTGCCTTTCTGTTTTCTTCCGCAGTTGGTTCCCCCACTACCACAGCCTCTCTCGCCGTTGGTCGTAATTTCGGGCTATGTTCAGATGCATTTTCATCATACTTCATTGAAAAATTGAAGGTATAAGAATTGTAGGTTTAAATGTCTACTTTCAGAGTTCGTTTAGTAAATTTAAATCTGACCACTCAGGTTAAGACTCGTCTCCCTAAATTCAAAACGGCTAAGTTGGTAACCAATTTCAATGTTAAATAACCTAACCATACCTTCACTTTTAAGCATATTTTTGTGTTATTTTCGTCAAAAAAAGAAAGCTGTTTTTTTCCCTTAATGTAAAATAGATTCAGGTTGTTGATGCTAAGGTTTTTTGCAAATGTCTCTTTTTGCAACTGAGTATAAAAATTATAAAGTTTACTATTTTTTACTATTATATCATAAGTTTATGAAAAGAATAAAACAGTTTTTGAAAATGTATTCAGCAATCAACATCATATGACAAGTACTTAAAAATGAAACCGATTTTTTAAATTTATTCCACGAATTACCAGGAAAAAAATACTATTCTGTAGCATTGCTCTTATGAGAATTATATTCATAGGAATACCCTTAATAGGGCTTATTCAAGATAATGACCTAATGTGTTTATCCTGTAATTGTGCAAAAACTATTATTGCGACAAACTTCATCTTCCGCCTGTTAGAAGTGCACATTCATAAACAATCATTTTAGGAAATATCTGCCCTTAATATTGTAAATTAACAAAGACATACATTTTTGAAACACAGTAATTTTTAAGCGTTTCTGCAACTTTTCTATTTTACGTAAATTAAATTAAATTTTACACCTTAATTAACGCCCTACATATTTCAATATTGATTCGTTTCTGTTAGTAATCTGAAACACGGGTGAAATCTTTGGCCAGCTCTCTCTAACGAATCATTTCCAGACCTATGAATATATGAACATTTTTACTATTTTTTTCTAGTAGAATCAGCTCAGAAAGTGCTCGAAACATTATGCAAATAACTTATTAGTTTAGCTCATTATAACTTTAAAATATTTTGTTTCTAGAGTAATTCTGGTTATTGTTGACAACTACCAAGAAATACATTTTCCCTTTTTCATGTCAATATCTCTGTTATCCTTTGAGCTTCAGACAAAATAAGAAAACCGTTGTGTTTGTCATTAAAAACGTAAACATTTTGTCTCTTGTACATTTTTTGTAAAATTAGTGGTTTTTGAGATATTTAATATTAAAAATTATAAATGGCCACCATTTAAAAAATATTTAGATTAATGTTCTAATTTTTCGTACAGTGATAAAAGGTTACGCAAAAAATAGGTATAAAATGTTTGAGCTCAATATCTTGTTTACTTCTAAAAAATATTAAGGATTTTGTAAAAAACACATACAAACAGACAGACGAAAAAATAAGCACCGTAGACCCATGTTTATATTGTGAAATATGTTTGTCTGGATCCCAGGAACATATCCACAAAAGGGTCCAGAGAGTTCGGGGACACCCTGTATAGCCAAAAATAAGTTCATATAAACAAGGGCCAGAAAACGATTTGTTTTCCAGATATCTGCTATTTTGATTTTGCTGTACAAAATAATAATTCATATCTAGAGTAATTGTTGACTGATTGAGTTCAAACTTGGCTCGAAGATTAACCCAACAATGCTATATGTCAAGAAAAATACGCGATCATATCCAATAATGCGTTTCAAAATAGCGGGTGTTTGAAAATGTCAAACCTAAATTACTCAAAAACAGTAGGCTACATTTAACAAACAAATTCAAGACACCTTTTTTGTACCCCTTTTGATTCCCTATCGGATGGTTCTCTGTGAAAACAATCATATGAAGGAAAATATATGATCAAGTAATAATATAAATAAATACATATATTTCATATTTGTATAATATATACAGGGTGTAAAAAAACCTTTCAGGACTATGGGATGATTCCTCATTTCCTCATAAAAAAAATGCATATAAACATAGCCCGAAAACGCTCAGTTTTCCAGATATCCGCCATTTTGTTTTTTGTACAAAATAATTCTTATCTAGAGAACAGTTTAACTGATTAAGTTCAAACTTGGCATGGAGTTTAACCTAACGATGATAAATCTCAAGAAAAATAAGCGATTAAATCCAATCATACGTTTATAATAGCGGCTGTTTGAAAATTTCAAACCTAAATTACTCAAAAACCGTAAATTTTAACAAAAAATTTTAAGTTACCTATTTTGTAGCTTTTTTGGTTCATTATCGGATGGTGTAACTGTCAAAACAATCGGATGAAGGATAACAAATATAATAATAATTGATTTGTTTAACCCGGAATCGTATACCAACATAGTAAATACTACAATATTATTTGTAAATTTGCTGTCATTTTATTTAACTTAGCTACTATCCTTCATTGTTTTAACAACTACAACGTCCGATATGGAATCAAAAGGGCTAAAAAAAAGGTGTCTTATCATTTTTTGTTAAAGTGTACGGTTTTTGAGTAATTTAAGTTTGACGTTTTCAAACAGCCGCCATTTTGAAACGCATGATTGACATATACTATTGTTAGGTTAAACTCCATACCAAGTTGGAGCTCAATCACTGAAACTTGATCTATCTATATGAATTATTTTGTAAAAAAAAAATGGCGGATATCTGGAAAACTAAGCGCTTTCGGGCCTATGTTTATATGAACTTTTTTCTTCCTTTTTGTTTGAGGAATCATATACCAAAGTCCTGAAAGGTTTTCACACCCTGTATATGAAGTATAATATAAAAGATATTTAACAAATTTTTGTTACGAAAACATTAATTTTAAAGTGTTTGTATTCTTTTAGTCAATAACGGGGAACAAAAGCTTTAAAATGATGCTTGAATAATTAATTTTGCTTGAAGAATTAAGGGAGATATCGCTTAGACAATATATACCTTTGAGAAATAATATATAAGGATTATCAAATAAAAAACCAACCACTTGTAACAAAAGAATTAGTACTAACGCACTAAGTAAAATATGTTTGGACAACTCAAATATACTGTAAAAGAGTTAAAAATACAAAACAACTCCTATAAAGCTTGAGTTATTGAACATCTGTCAACAATACACCCAACTTGAGACACATAACAGCTGATTTCGCTCAACATCTGTTATACTTTAACAAAACCTAGCCAATATTGTACTTTGGAGTTATGTTTACAACTTCAAGAAAAACAAACTTCTTATAATGTCTCCATGTAGGTTGTTTTTGTATTTATATTAGTTACTAGCTGAACCGTACGGCGTTGCTCGTGGTGGTTGGTATTTTCAGTATTTTTAACGTAATTGTATTATTTTTAAGTGTTCAGTCAGTGAGTGGTATTTGGCTTATATATATATAGATCTTAAATAATAAAAGAACTATTGTCAAAATAATAAAAGATCTGAAATTATGATTTGAGTATCTTTGATCCCCCCCCTCCTAAAATTTTTAATTTTTTAAAACCCTTTTTTCGTGAACACCTATGGCCCTAGAGGAAGCTATATACTAAATTTCATTTCAATCCGTTCAGTAGTTTTTGAGAAATCGTGATGAGTGAGTCAGTGGTATTTCGCGTATATATATAGATTAAACTATAGTGCCATATTATGATCGGCTTTGACGTTAGAAATCGTTGGAAATGTATGAATTTTTGCAATCCTCTTTAGAAAATATTTTCGAAAGTGTCACTTAAGCTATTTCTTCATAATTATTGTTATTTTAGTAGAATCATAAAAGTTTAAACTTCTGTTAGTTTACAAATGTAGGCCTACTGTTGAAGAAATCTTAAGTAAACATTAAAGCGAACAATAATACAGCTTTGCATTTATAACTGTATTTAAATATTTGGTGGTAAAATCGCTGATTTAAGTAGGAATAGTATTAAAGTATACGATACTTTTATTTGTTTTCAAAAATTTAGTTTTAAGTCTTTAAGTAAAATGTTAAGTCTCTGTACGTTTACCATTTTGAAAATCCCAAACGGCATGTACCCAATTAGATATTGTTTGTTGTAGTTTTATCTGAAGAATCAAAAGTAAACAAAACAGAGTACATTTCTTAAAACCCAAACACAAGTCATATAGCCTCCGTTAGTTCTATAACACATTACAAATTATATTTTAAATCTATAACTTTTCTTATTAGTATCAATCTATTCTGAGCGTGACTTTTCCCTCTATCTTACCAGTTACGTTATATTGATTTCACGTATTATTAGCGTGACCGACTTCTAAGTTCATGATTTTCACACCAGTTCAGAACATGGTTGTTTATATAGTTCGGAAAAAAATGAATTTCTTACAGTCAATGCTCGGCAGGAATGAAACAACATTTCTGAGTTGACTCCAGCTCTCCAAGTGGCGGAGCTGTACACTACCAGCATTAAATTTGCTAGTTTTTCATTCTTCCGCTAGCAAATATAGAGCATCTTTATAATGGCGGAAAATAGTGTTACAGATGTAATCCTGACTATAAACTTACTTAAATGCGCATACGTGATAATGTATGGTAGTATGTGTTATTAAACATAGCTTTCTCTCTCACATTGAACACTAACGTTTATAGTATTTTTCCAGTATTCCTCCAAGAGCAACAAATTGATGTGATAACCACCAGAATGCAGGCTAAACACTCGAGTAGCAACACAAATTCGAAGCGTACATGCTTCTACAATGTTTTCGTCATTAATTATACAAATTATTAAAATTACTTTTATTTCGAATGTATTGATCTTTTACATTTTTGATTTTTGCATTATTGAATAGAAAAAAAATAATCGCAAACATTTAATTTACGTCAAAGAACAAATGTAGTTAAAAAAAATTAATAACTAAAAGTTATCCATATTCGGACTGTTCTAAGCCTTAAAATTACACATTCATAATAATTTTCTGATAATTATTACTCCAGTAATCATATTACGTGTTTAACTTACTTGGGAGTTGAAATAAGACTGTAGCTGGGTCTGAAGAAAATTAAATTAAAGTCGAATGGTGCTTTTAACTGTATAAAACAATATATATATAATATCAAATGCAAAATAAATCGATTTATCAAACGAATGAATATTACCTTACTTTGTTATCAAAAGTTTGGACTTCTAATATAGCGTAAAAGAGATTAAAATACAAAATTGCTTAATAAATGCTTGTTTAGTAACAAGTGCACAGTTCCGAGGAAATTTAATACATTGGAATATTCAGGTAAAAGGGTCAAGCTTCCTTTATGCATCACTGAATAAGTAATACGGAGTATTATCGAGTTAGGGCACTATGTTAAAAGGATATGCATGTTTAAACGTTTCCTGGTACAAAATGAAATTATTAACTTGTACCGTTACCTAACTGGGTAAATTACTGTAATATTGTACAATACACAAAGTTGATCATGCTGGTGAGTTAATCAAACTGGTTCAAGGTTTTTAAATTCAGTTTTGTACAGCTAACCACATGTACAAATAAAAAGTACCAGGAACTGGCACAGACATATTTAAATTATTAAACAGATTCACTGTGACTTCATAATTGTAATAAAGTAGGAGAGGGGATACATTAAATTAGGAGAGTAACTAATAAATATTTATCATTATTGCCTAGAGAGAAAACTATTTGATCGATTTTGAAAAAAATGCACCAAACATGATAATTAGGCCTGTGTGATTGAAATCAATCGAATAGTTTTCTCTCTAGCTTTGTATACATTCAAACAGACAGACATACAGGCTTACAGACAAAAATTTTGTAAAAACCACTTTTTTGGACTCAGGGGGTCCCAAAACGGATATTTCCACAAAATTCTCAACATCGATTTTTTTTTTCGATCACTATACTTTCTCTACACTATAGTACAGCGAGAAAGTAAAAGGATATATAAATATGTCGCATTTACAGAGAAATAGAAAGCTAAGACAAAGTGCCCGTAAAGTATGATATACGTTGATAATATGAAAATGTTTACTAATTTACAAGTGAAAAAACATAGACCAAGACCGGGATTCGAACCCAGGCCGTTTACCATTTCGTGGTGAAACTGTGGAAACTGAGCAACTGTGATCAAGATATTGGCCGATGTTATCTCACTTGTACTACGCAGTAAACAACAAAAGTGAGACAACATTGACCAATATCTGGTGTGATCAAGGTGGGTCTGTTGGTAGAGAGACGGGTTGGAATCGCGGTCTTGGTACGTGTTTTTCACTTGTAATTTAGACAAATGAACCCTTGCTGGGGAAGTGTAACAGCAGGCAATTTATTACAACTTTAAAAATAACAAAAAATGTGATTTGTACGTACTTGCATTACGTTCAATATTACAATTTTATATTGGCAACATTTATTAGAGTTTACAAATTTAATTATACCGATTTTACATATTCGAGGCTAACTATAAACATAACGTAAAATTATATAACAGAGAAAATACTTTGTTAAAGTTACACAGTGCCTTGAGTACAAAGTGTTACTTAATATAAGTTAAATTTTATTTCAGTAATTGGAGATAAGAAGTCCAATATTGTACAATTTTTTTTTAATGAATTACAATCAAATACGGTTTGTTTAATGACTCTGAATACGTAAGTATTATTAATTAGAAAGCCCCCGTGAAAAATAACAGGCCGATTAATTAGATACACATCAGAAATACATCGTGTAAACAAATTATATTTAAAAACAACAGACTTTATCTAGACCTACGTAACTATGCTGACGGGGATTTTTAACTTGGTAAATGTGTATGTACAACTATATGGATTATAAATCCGTAGGCCTATTTGTCAAACAAATTGATTTATTTGTGTTATTATATTTGTTAAGAAAGATAAAAATATTATCCTTTAGTTGCTTTTTATTTCGTATTGATTGGACCAATGATTTAGAAGCTTATAACATTATAGTGAATAAAATGTTAATCGAATATGTTATACGAAGATGTAGAAATGTTTCGAAGTTAAACGAATGACATTTCTTCTTTAAATTTGTATAAACGAATATATATTAATGATAAAAGGTTGTATTTATTTAGAGTTCATAACCTCAAAGCAAATGTTATAATGCATATAGCACCCATTAGTTCCATAAATCATATTTAAAAACAAAAACTTCACAAGAAGTTATAATCATTGAAGTTGTAAACATAACCTTAAAGTATAATCTACGCTGGGTTTTGTTTAAGCATTACAGATGATGGGGGAAATCAGCTGTTATATTATATTGTTACTCACATACGGACGTACACTCGCTTTTATAGGAGTTGATTATAACCGTTTAAAATATACTCAATAAAGCAAATCAAATTATACTAAGGCAAATAATACAGCAGACCGTAACAAATAAAACACAAATATATATATTTTTTTAATTGGTCTATATAAGTCTATATAATAAAAATGATTTACTGTTCCTTTGTAAGCGCTTCACTTGAGAACGGCTGGATCAATTTGGGTAGTTTCTGTTTTAAAATGGTCGTAATAGTCCAAACTAGGTTTTTATATAAAGAAAAATTTTATATTAAATTAGCCAATTGGCTAATCAACTATCAGTTTTTTTTAGAATAGGTAAAAGAAAACAAAAGGTTTACTGTATTTTCTATAAAGGTTTACAAACTATAAATCTAAATATGTGTAGTATATTCAAGTGGCATAAAACCCATTTTGCAAATCGATCAAATTAAATCAAGCAATAGTGAAGCTGGGTCCACTAGTTCAAAATAAAAATATATGAAAATAGTATCTAAAAATTACTTTTACAGAAACTTTCATTACACAGATTAAAATAGCATACAACCTCAAAAAATATCATCCCAGAACTCTGTTAATTGCATTGCAAATTTCTTCAATACAGACACTATTAACAGAAACCAATATCGACTCCACCCACCTAATTGTCCCCTGACGTCTTCCATGTCAATTTTGTGTTTTTCAGAACCAACTTTGTTTTCCTTTGGACTCAACCAACGTTTCTACTCGGTGCTATCTTAACCGATAGATTGTAAAAAAATTAAAGTGTAAATATCTTCATAATTTTAACTACACATTTGGTTTTCGAAACCTTTGTTAGAATTAGCTATCATTTTAATACTTGCTAAAGATAAAGTTTTCAATACTAAAAAAATAAAAAATAATAATTCCTTAAAAATATAGAAGTTTATTAGTTCTATTTTACTTAAATAGCCATACAAATACTAACCGATAAGCATTAAATCTTTAGAATAAAGACCGAATTTAACTATTACTTTTCTTAAACTTAATAAGAATTACTTGATAGTATTTTGTTTAATATACCGGTTTATAAACATGCATTTAAATATGAACAGATAACAATTATGAACTCGTCGAAAAACCAAGGTGCATATTTCTTCCCTTTTGTGTTAAGAACAAAGACAGGTACCGTTCCACCTTTTAATATATTCGTCTGTGAAAGATTTATAGTTCAATGAAGCCATTACACACAGACATGAGAACAAACACATAAGATGATACATCGCCTTAGCCTGCATTGGATTTCTAAAAACATAAATTATTCCATTTCCTAATGAATAAAGTATATTTTCAGGTAGATGGATATAATGTATGAATACACTTATCTCATTAAACAATGCAAATGCATTCCAAACTTTCAATGAAACATTATTAAAGGTGGTATACAGACAGACATTAAGGATTATTTTAGCTTCAGTAAAGTAGAGAAAAATCTCCCAACTAAACTCGTGAATATTAAATAGTTTTACGAGTTTTCCTATTTTAGTATTTCAACTCGCACGTTGAACAATATTAAAATGTAATTATAGTGTTCCAAGACCGGTTTTGTTAAAGAGCTTTTTTTTTCAAATATATATATTTGTGGAACTCATAATTTAGTAAAATTGTATAGAGTTATATATATTTTCTATTACAATTCATTTTCGCATCTCCTGGTTCATCGCCAATGTAGCTTTCTGGTTGTATTGACTTCAAACATTCTCGTTTACGCATATATTTTTCTAAAATCCTTAGGCAGATTCCGAAACCAAGAAAATGATTCACTCTTTACACGCAATTTTATGTCCACAAATTACGAGTGTATAGTTACAGAATTTTGTTTCCAATGGACTGTTATAATTAATTGCTAACTAAATAAAAACCTATAAATTAGGTCATGTATATTATTAACGGTTCTTGAAAGAATTCAGGTTTATTACCATAACAACCAAACCGACAGATTTAGAATCAGGTAGTTATTCTTCACAATCAACTGGTTCTTAGGAAAACTAATAGCAAACACAATACAAAGAGAGGTAAGGATTTTCAACCACCTTCTACTATTAAAATTATTATTGACTTTATTCTTTACCAGATCTGTTTTACCATTTTGAAATATTGCTTTATCGTATCACATTTTGATCATCTACATATATATAAAAGCGAAATACCACTCACTGACTCACTCATCACGATTTCTCAAAAACTATCGAACGGATTGAAATGAAATTTAGTATGCAGCTTCCTCTCGGGCCATAGGTGCTTACCAAGAAAGGGTTTGAAAAATTCGAAATTTTAGGGGGGTTTGGGGGGATCAAAGTTATTAAATCACGATTTCTTCAAAACTAACGAACGGATTAGAATGAAATTTGATATGTAGCTTCCTTTAGGGCCATAAGTGTTCACTAAAAAACGGTTTTAAAAAATTAAAAATTTTAAGGGGATTTGGGGGGTAAAAATGACTAAATCACGATTTCTCCAAAACTACGGAACAGATTTGAATGACATTTGGTATGTAGCTTCCTCTAGGGCCATAGGCGCTCGCTAAGAAAGGGTTTCAAAAAATTCTAAATTTTAGGGGGGTTTGGGGGAATCAAAGTTATTAAATCACGATTTCTTCAAAACGACCGAACGGATTGGAATGAAATTTGGTTATGTAGCTTCCTCTAGGGCCATAGGTGCTTACTAAGAAAGCGTATGAAAAATTTCGAAATTTTAGGAGGGGTTTGGGGGAATCAAAGTTATTAAATCACGATTTCTTCAAAACGACCGAACGGATTGGAATGAAATTTGGTTATGTAGCTTCCTCTAGGGCCATAGGTGCTTACTAAGAAAGCGTATGACAAATTTCGAAATTTTAGGAGGGGTTTGGGGGAATCAAAGTTACTAAAATCCTAATTTCAGATCTTTTATTATTATGACAATAGTGCTTTTATTATTTAAGATCTATATATATATAAGCCAAATACCACAAACTGACTGAACACTTAAAAAGAATACAATTACGTTAAAAAGACTGAAAATACCAACCACCACTGGCAACGCCGTACGGGTCAGCTAGTATTTTATAATTTTAAAATATATTTTGTACCTATCTTTCATAAAAAAACATAAAAACTCTAAATCCTGATCAAAAGTTATTTCCATGAAAATCTAATAGTATACAATAATCTGTTTAATTTGCTTCTCCAACCTGGTGGTGGTTGGTGAGCGAAGCGATCAAGTGGCGAAGCCTTATTCTCTATACTAATATTATAAAGAGGTAAAGTTCGTTTTTTTGTTTGTTTGTATGTAGGGGGTAATCTTTGAAACCACTAAACCGATTGAAACAATAGTTTTACTAATAAAAAGCTACACTACCCCTGAGTAAAATAGGCTATAATTCATTTCGATAAAACCCATTTTTATTTCAATATTTGTAAATTTAGCCGGACAAAATCTTAGGTTAGGCTTAGAATGATAAACCAACACATGTATTTACATTTATTACCATAGCAACCAATTGAATAAAATAACAGATAATTTAGCTGTTTGCTCCAATATTTCCATTAACAGCTGATTAAGCAATTATTTTTCTATTTATAGATTTTATGTTAGGGTTTTAAAGTGTATACCTGAGCCTTGCTGGTTATTTTATCCATTATTATAACTGCAGTTATAAAATAATAAGAAATAATTTAATTTGAAAATTTAACATTATTTACCATCTTTATTATAGATAAAACATAATATATGTTTTCAGAAGGTTCCAACGGGGGTTGGCGTGCGGAGCACGCAGGGGTCTCCCCCAGTCACTTATAAAGTTTAAAATGTTATGCAATACAGAGATAAAGAAGAAAAAAAGGTTGCGGAATTTCGTAATTAAAATATGAATGGTAAAAATTACATCCGATTAGAATATTCATGAGCGCATTTCTTGAAATTCTTTTAATTAATTCCAACATTCTTCATTTTATTGATTTGGTGTATGGGATAGTTTCACCAGCATGTCCAAAAAGAAATCATATTTGAATACAAACTCACAACACTCCGCCTTCATTCCTACTAACAATACGCATCATATTTGATTAACAATGATATTTATTTATCTTTTTGGAAGTTTGAAATTTTATCATAAAAAATACAAACAATCGGATTATATATATAAAACAGTAGAGAAGCCTTACAGGTTCCTTTAACCTTTATTTTAACTGCTGTTATAAAATATACGAAATAATTTGATTTGAACATTTGACATTACTTAGGTCTTACTGTTGAGGTTATTATTAATCCTACACCTTCATTATAAATCAAACACAACATATATTTTTAGAAGGTTTAATCGGGGGTTGGCGTGCGGAGAACGCAGGGGTCTCCGCTAGTATTTTAATTTAAATTATGAGCCAACAAGGTGTATATACAGTACATAAATGCTCACAACATCGTCCATTCATTTAGGCCTACATTTATAAAAAAAAAATTAATGCAGAGGTGTGCTATTTAATTGTAAAATAGTTGATGATCTAGAAACCGTATGTAAAGAGCGTACGGCAGCTTATTATGAATCACATTGAAGTTAAAACAATGTAAACAAATCATCGACTTGTCAAAAATATAGATAGGGTTTAAACAAAAAAATATTTTCACTGTCAATAGTTATATGGTCTACATAAAAAATACGTTAAAGTTGTAAGTTTTATATAGCTTATTTATATTTTTGCACAATATTAAAAACATGATAATATATTTATATATAAAAACAAATGTTTGTTTCTTTATTTATTTGTCCTATTTAGACTCAAAAACTCTCTAAAAAACAAAATTTAGACTCTAATAATTTCACAGCTTATTCGTGTCCAATATTCATTTCATTAACGTTTTCTTTTTTATGAGCCCCGGCTACGGGTTTCTAATAATTCTTACTTCATACATTTATCCTTTACCTTACTAGTTAATACAGATTTAAATAGAAAACAATTATGAACCATGAACATGTAATTATGTTTTACGTTTCTTATAAAAAGTTATGTATTCATTGTCGAATAGCCTTAAGACAAATGCAAGACATTATTTGATTAAATCTCTTAAATATATTGTTTAATATAATCGTTGTAAAATAACTAAAATAATCTTAACACTTTTGAAACATTTGATATAATATACTAAAAGTGGTTTTGACAATATGACATTATTTATAAACGAAAACAAAGTAAATATATTTTGTAAAATTAACTAGCTGCCAGTTAAAACAAGAGGATTTTCTGAGAATAAATCTCAAAATAAAAAACTTTTTTTGAAATGGGATGATTAAATTAGAACTCAGTCAAGACAATGAAGAAGTAAATTAACAAAGTATTTCTTTGCCTAACAAAATTTTAGAAAATATTAAAATCTAATATTTGGCATTTTTACTGTACCCCAAATAGATCAGGCAAACTAGCACGATTTCTACCTAAATAAATAAACTTTGCCTACAACTCCGATTTGGATGCAGTTTTCTGCATCGTGTTCAGATAAATACCAGGGAAAAGGTCTACATATGACCAATTTCAGGAGAAAGCGGAAATACACAGCGGGTGCATAAAGTGCATCTAAAAGTGCATAATATTTTTAAAACCACTAAAAACTGATGAAAAACCACGAAAAATTGTATTCGGGGGTTTTTGGGGGCGTTGATCATATTTATGATCTTGCGAAATGCCCCCGATTGCGATATTTCTAGATGATGACTTAAAGGCATATAGTAAGGATCAGGCAGCTTCCCATGACAGCTGTTTCGCCTTGTGTGCAATTCTGAATTGTTGGGAAGGGTCAAAGGAAAGACGAAGAGAACCAATGAAATTGTTGGAATAATAAAAATGTGGATTTAGTGAAACTAATCCCCACTATGATGGCTCTATTCATCATTTCAAAAGGATGTATTTACAAGTTTAAAGTTAGTATGGTGCTGACCTGGATCTTTTGAATTGGGGCTGGATAGTGGGGAAATTCACCAACAATCATGCAAATGATTTCCTGCCCCTGCACTACAGTCTACGGCCCAGGGTGTGGATGCAGGAATCATAACTTTGCCTGCAGAGTTTCTTATAAGAATTGTTTAGGCACCAACTGCTTAAACCTATCAGGCGATATGGATGCCAGCGACGAAAGTGGGGAAGAAGTCGACGATAGTAATTGTGGCCTATAAACTATTTTGAAAATCAAGATTTGTCTATATGAGATTTTTTATTTTATACATTACGTATATTTGTGTTTACTATTCCACATTTTTGGTACTAGTAGAGAATAAACAGAATTTTTGGAAAATTTATGAATTTATGACCCCGTTCCCCCCCCCCGGTCCTACGGAAAATTTCGTAAGGACAGAATTGAAATCAGCGCCCAGAAAAACCCCTAGAGGAACTTTCCAAGTCTCCGTAGCAACTTCACAAATTCCCCCCCCCACTTCGCCCACCCAGAGCCCAGGCGCTTCACATGGTCAGAAATGAAATCAGCGCCCTCAGAAAACCCCGAATAACAATTTTCGCAACTT
The DNA here is from genome assembly GCA_018207615.1 of Philaenus spumarius. NCBI lineage: Eukaryota > Metazoa > Arthropoda > Insecta > Hemiptera > Aphrophoridae > Philaenus > Philaenus spumarius. The sequence goes on from JAGFPH010002788.1 coordinate 22,565, forward strand.
TTTATACATTTTTAGAGTTTCAACAAAATTATGCACTTTTAGATGCACTATAAGCAAACGCGATGCATTTCCGCTATCTCCCGAAACCGGTCAATATATGTAGACCTTTATCCTGGTATTTTTTCCGAACAAGATGCAGGAAACCTCATCCAAATCGGAGCTGTAGGCGATAATGTATTTATTTTTAGTATTTGCCTGGTCCAAAATTACCATACAAATAACAAGGTAATACTCTCTTCGGTTATTACTAAAAGGTAAGTTCATAAAATTATAACAACAAACTTTGTGCTACAACCATTTTCTACTAAATACCTGAATATAAATTTTCAATATATTCTTTAAAAAAAAATATTTTATTTAATTGACATTGTACTACAGTAAAAATATGTAAACACAATGATCATATCCAACTTTTTATAAGTTTTTACATTGTTGTTCTAACATAATTTTGCTATTATAAAGCTTTGCTAATTCATGATTATTTGTTGCATTGAATAACATAAGTATATATTATTATAAAAATTCCGCGTAATAATTTTACCAGTCAGTTGATAAGTTAAAATATTTTTAGGCTTTATTAGGCCTGACATTATATTATTATTTTATTGGAAAATCCAATTCAATTAATTTTTAAAATTGTCCCATTTAAATTCATTTAATGTCTTATTGTTACATTTTAAGATATTTATATAGTCTACCAATTTCCAAATATTATGAATTTAAAATTAACGAATACGCTCAATTCACTCCTGACTAAGACAAAACAATTTACTTTTACTTTAAATTCAAAAGAATTCGAACAGTGTAACCAAACAAGATATAACTACCAACCAAATGAAATCTCTGTAGGTCTGTAGGTAGTTTAAGTTGCCTTTTAGTTTAATGAATGTTTCAGATTGAATAGTCAAGCCACGTCTCAAAGCGGAGAAATTAATGAAGGGACCCGTTACACTTTGCGGTTTGGATATATGAAAGTTTGAAACTTAAACCTTGACCAGTCTTGTAAAGTTTCTGTCAAAGTGACTGGTCTAATTAATGTTTCCTAGAATCGATTGTTTGGTGTATTTAGCAAAATTAATTCACTTATAATACAATAAATTTTATAGGCAACACTATTCGACTTGCATATAATTTAACCCTTTGCCTTTCAACTCATCTGATTTAGTGATTTCGTTTTACATTTTACTTATCAGTTAGATTTTATCTTATTTACAATAGTTTTCAATTCAAATTCCATGTCAAAGATAGTAAATTAACTTCTACAGGCTTACCTCGTTTAAAAGTTGGGCTGGTGGATAGGATTCTACCGTCACGCTTTTTCTGTCACGCTCAATTCCGTCACGCTCTACTATATATAAAGTAGGGATAGAAATAACCAATTGGTAAAAATTTTCATAATTATATTTATTACTGAGCAACATAAAAAATGTTTCACTAGCCGAATTAGCCCATTACTAGCCGAGATTTGTATGGCTAATTTTGAAAATACACTATTCAACACTATTCAATCCCTTGCTCACTAAGATTATTTGGTATCGTTACATAGATGATGTTATAAGTTTGTTTAATGGTACTTCCAGACAACTGTATTCTCTTTTAAACTTAATCAACTCAGTAAATAAATGTATTCAATTCTCTATGGAAGTCGGGGAGAAGGATAATATAAACTTTCTAGACCTAAACATTAGTATCAAAAACAGTAACCATTATTTTAATATATTTAGGAAACCTACTTATACTGATGCTGTCATCCCAGCTAGTTCTAATCATCCTATCAGTAACAAACACGCAGCTTTTTACAATATGATTCATAGACGGGTTACTTTACCCTTGTCCCCTACAGATTTCTATACTAAATTGAATACTATTAAGCAGATTGCCATCAATAATGGCTATAGTGTAAAATTAATAGATACTATTTTGAAAAAAAAAACAGAAAATTAAGATAGATCATTCATTGTATACTGCCAATTGTGATAGTAATGACAAAATTAAATATTGTAGAATTAAATTTACAACAATGTGAGTTATGAAATAAATAAATTAATAATAGATAGGAGTAAATATAAACCAGCCTTTTAATGTTCAAATAATGTAGGGAGATTAATTGACAATAACAAAGACAAAAGGGAAAGATTAGACAATAGCGGAGTATACAAAATTTCATGTGGAGATTGTAGTTGTGAATATGTAGGACAATCAGGTAGATCCATTAATACCAGAATTAAGGAACACATTAGTAGCTGGAACTATGGTAAATCTAATTCCAATTTTGCCAATCATTTACTGGAAACTGGACATACATTTAACCCAAAAATAAATGTAAAGTTATTACATATGGAAGAAAAAAGTAGGAAATTAAATAACCTAGAATGTCTGGAAATTAATAGATCTGTTTTTAAAAATCCTACTTATAACTTAAATGGCCAATTTTTTCTCAATCCATCCCCCTTGTTAAAACCCATTATGTAACCACACCTTACCCTTGCAGTGTTTACCTAGGCCACATTCCATTGCCCTTCCTGGTCATTTCCATTGTCACTCCCACTCCTTCTATTTTTGTTTGTATGTTAGTTTTAAGATACTTGCTGTATTTCAATTTAGTAGCCTGATGATGCCTAACGGTGAAACATATGTTGCTCAGTAATAAATATAATTGTGAAATTTTTTACCAATTAGTTATTTCTATCCCTATGATGTAGTTTCAAAAAGAACCAACTGTTTTTACTTTAAATTCATAGTACCAGGAGACCGAGCTAAAGCTCGATTATAAGCAGGGCCTAGTTCGCTCACGTCAATAACTATTATTGCAAATTTCCGTGAACATCGTTTAGGTTAGGCCTATAACATTAAACAACTAAATAAAGGGTATGTTTATTTAGCAGAAGTATTCGTTGCCATGGTAACTATAAATAGATACAACATTAGGCTTACCTCTAATAAAATACAGTTTAAAAGAAAACAGATGATTATTGTAATGGCATTGAAAACATTTGCATCAGCTGTGCTT
>JAGFPH010002788.1:51275-76343 GCA_018207615.1 Philaenus spumarius
TATTATTATTATCTAGAGAGAAAACTATTCGATCGATTTCGAAAAAAATTGTACCAAACACGTCAATTAGGTCTTTATAGATGCACGTAAAAAGGTTTTGATTTTTTTTTTAAAACAACCCGCTTTATGGCCAAAAAACCCCCAAAAATAAGTTATTATTATTATTATTATTATTAGCTAAACGAGAATTTTTAGAAATATGAGGGTTTTTGTATATGGTAGGGCACATTAAAGGCTACAAATAAGCCAAATTTTATCAAAATCGTTAGAGCCGTTTTTTATAAAAAAATAATAACTGATTTTTTGGGGGTTGTTTGGCCAAAAAGGGTGTTGTTTTTCAAAATTGTTCAAAACCCTTTTTCGTGCATCTATACAGGCGTACTGGACATGTCTGGTGCAAATTTGGTTGAAATCGATGGAATAGTTTTCTCTCTAGCTTTGTATACTTTTATTAAAGTAGGCGATTAACTAATAAATATTATTATTATTATCTAGAGAGAAAACTATTCGATCGATTTCGAACAAATTTGCACTAAACACGTAAATTAGGTCTTTATAGATGCACGTAAAAAGGTTTTGAAAATTTTTGAAAAACAACCCTCTTTATGGCCAAAAAAAACCCCAAAAATCAGTTATTATTATTATTATTATTATTATTAGCTAAACGAGAATTTTTAGAAAGATGCGGGTTTTTTTATATTTTAGGGCACATTAAAGGCTACAAATAAGCCAAATTTTATCAAAATCGTAAGAGCCGTTTTTTTATAAAAAAATAATAACTGATTTTTTGGGGGTTTTTTGGCCAAAAAGGGTGTTGTTTTTCAAAATTGTTCAAAACCCTTTTTCGTGCATCTATACAGGCGTACTGGACATGTCTGGTGCAAATTTGGTTGAAATCGAACGAATAGTTTTCTCTCTAGCTTTGTATACATACAGACATACATACAGACATACATACAGACATACAGACAGACATTTTGTAAAAACCACTTTTTTTTACTCAGGGGGTCCCAAAACGGATATTTCCACAAAAATCTCAACATCGATTTTTTTTGCGATCACTATACTTTCTCTATACTATAGTATAGTGAGAAAGTAAAAGGAAGGTATTTCATACTGAAATATAATTTAATTCAAACACCTGTTACTGTATAATATAAATAAATTAAAACATCTAATTTGAATCAGAAATTTACCATATTTTAGGTAAGGCCTGCGATGAACCGAAACACGTTTATTTGCAACCAATTTGGTAAATTTACAATCAGGTAATTATTCTTCATAACTAACGGTTTATTTACATTTGGTAAAAGCAAACGAATTCTTACTGTATTACAATTGAAACATCTGGTGTTAAATATTATAGTGTTTCCTTTATTTGGTAGGCCTAATATCGAAGTTTTTATGTGAAATTACAACGAATGCCACATTTCAAATTTCGATCTCTGCCTATCATTACTATGTATGGGTCACCGCTCTACGGTCTTTACCGTGAAAATATCAGAGTATACAATCATCTGTTTGCATTGGCTTCGCCCTGGATCTCCGCCGGGGCTTATTGCGATAAATTTATAAAAACGAAGAAGGTTTTATGTAAATTAGCCTACAGCTCGGAATTACTGACTTTTGTCTTACTCAGTAATTAATTGACCTAGCGTAAGCGAGGTCTCCGTTTTAACTCGACCGTTCGGCATTTCGTCTGTGTGTCTGCGTGTCTGTCTCACGATTACGGCCAAACGCCTTGACCGATATTAATGATGTTTTGCATGAATGTTCCTTATTCCTAGACCGAGCCATGTATGTATACGATTTTTTCCATTTTTCATTTTTAACCCCTTAAATAAAATAAAATGGCGGCCGGACCGTGTCTCTCAGATTAAGCTTTTTTCCAAAGCCAGTTTGTGGCTTAACCGTAAGTCGAATTTAAAAACTAATAACATTTTGCTAATAGCAAATTAAATTTTAAACAAAATTGTATTCGTGATTTTTTCCGTATCTCTAACGGTAAGCTCACAAAATGGCCGCAAACTTTGAACTTCTTAAAAATCGTTCAAGTTTTTGTATTTCAACCATGTTTTTATACGTTTATTCTAAACCAATTCAAAAGTGTATAGCTTTTTTTAGATAAAGGTTTAAAGTATTCAAATATTACAGTAAAAAAATTATTGAAGTAAAATTAAGAAAGTTATTAGCTCAAGAAACAATCACTTTCAGTAACGAAAGGAAAATGTTTAACTTTAGGCCTACATAAAAAGTAGTAAAAATTATTGTAATTTTTTTTCATAAATGTAAAAAAGTTTCGTAATTTAGTTCTGAATAGAATTGTATAAAAATATTTATCAATTTCAAATTTCTTATTTTGAAAACACCAGTTTTTATGTTCCTACTACAAGACTGCTAACAAAACTATTCCTGTTTTGAATAGTAATTTAGGAATATATCATTTGCCCAAAAATGACATATTATTATAAGAAAGTGTAGAGGATAAATCAAAGAATTGAACTGTATACCTGTAAATTTGCATTGTAAATTTCATAAAAGTATTTGAATTAGCTTTACTTGAATTACAAAATGAGATGAAACAAATGAAACTCGCGGCGATAAGGGACATACAAAAAATGACCCTGTGGAGAGTGTTGGTACATGGGTTGAGATCACTATCACGACGTTTTTACATCGTTTGTTTTCATTATTTCTAATATTGGAATATGATATGGAACTTAAGTTAACTTATGATACATTGTTAAGTTTGAGTTATTTAAGTATGTAAATATTTAATTGTATGTTGTCCCTTTATAACGCGATATTTTTAGCTATCTTACGCATTATTACCCAAAATAAAACACAATGCCTCTAAAAGAAAATCTTTAGCAGTTAAAGCTCAAGAAAAGAAATAAAAACGAGAATTCGAAATCCCGGAATCGCGGGAATTGTAAATAATGTTTCAATGGCTAAACCTTGTGCTTACTTCCTTACTGGCACACTATTTTTAACCTAAGCTCAAAACCACATTTGTTATTTCAACGAGCGAGGTCTACTGTTCACAGAACTACTAGTATAGAAATAGTATGACTACGACTGTGAATTACTTTAATCACAGTTTCATTATTTACCTAAAAGAAAATTAAGTCAGGGGAATATCATTTATATAGATTTTACAGAATTATTATACATGTTATTATAATTTTAAATTGATTTTAAAAGTCAAAATAGTACATAATTTATTTGCTATCATATACAACATAGATTTAATACTTTAGTTTTGTTTTGTAAACTTTTAGTGCAAAAAGATTTTAATTATTAGTATTTAAACTAACTTCGTTCATTCGAATTTACAACAGCACGTTAGTTTAAGATAAAGCAAATTTAACAGTATTTAACTGCACTATGATTTCATGATTTGTACCCACCAAACAAATTAAAGCCAAAAGTAAATACTTATTTTAAAGTAAACTGTACACCTTTTTTTTGCAATGCAGAATGTAATGATCATGAGTCATATTTTAGATCGGTTGAGGTTTGAGTTTATAATGCCATATAAATTGGTTATTCAGGTGTTTTCTACCAAATGACGTCACTATTCAGTAAGGAAGGAAGGAAAGCGAAATGGTGTCAACCCTGCTTCCAAGTGGGGTGCCGGAAATTGTTAAATTATACAAAGTGAACGGAAGCTGGGAGATTGTAAGCTCTGCAGATTATATTAAATCTAAGTTTACAGATTCTCATAAATCAATGATTACAGTGAAGCAAAAGCTACAGATAAAAGTGATCAAACGCTTTATATGAAATTAAATGCTGTATTCGAGATTTATCTCTATTACAAAAAGAGGACTATACCTAATCAAAAAACTTTATGCTACTTTTTATAAACGAAAATCGTTTTTATAATCTTACTAGCGCACCCGACAGACGATGCCCTGCCCGAATTTCGCTTGACTGGTCCAAAAATTTTGTTTTCTATATTTGAATTTTCGATAAACTGTACACCAAGTGACATTTGAGATTAAGTTTGACATTTCGATATTTTCGTTTTGTCATTGCGCGGTTTGTTTTTGTCCAAACCAAAATTCAAAGTTAAGTGCAGTTTCTCGTTATAGGCTACTTCGCCGTTCGATTCCTGTGGACGATATTCGGTGCTCATCATTGACGCATTTGGCAAAAGAGGAGTACTTTTTGTGAGATTAGTGCTAATTACAGTAATGCGATTGCAAAAAAATATATTGTTGTTGTTGTATATATAAATATTATTATAATGAAAATATCAAAATGCGTATTTATTGTTTTGGGGGTTGTTACTACATTTTCTCCCTTAACAAAAAGTGACATAATGTAAAAATGGTTTATTTTGTATAGGTATCGTGTAAGAAATAAATGTATCACATTTCAGCTGTCTAGCTTTAATGAAAATATCACAATGAATATTTATTGTTTTAATGGTGGTTACTAGATACTCATTACTCAGCAAAACGTAACAAAATGTAAAACTGGTTTAGTTTTTATGGAAAGTATAATTAATATTTATTATTTTAGGGATTGTTATCACATTTTCAGCCTTAGCAGCAAGCACCAAATGTAAATCTGGTTTATATTTTCTATGTATGTTGTAAAAAATAAATGTAAAAATGTTGAGTGTAATAACTTTAAAGAAAGTATAATAATAAATTTGTATTGTATTAGATATTATCACATTTTCACCCCTTAGCAGCACTCGACAAAATGCAAATAAGTTTGCCTTTTCTATGTATTTTGTAAGAGATAAATGTACAGAATTTCAGCAAAGCTTTAAGTACTGTATAACAATTCATATTTATTGTTTTAGGGGCTGTTACTACAGTTTCACCCCTTAGCATGTAAACAAATGTAAAACTCGTTTATTTTTTATTTGTATCTTGTAAGAAATAAATGTACAAGTATTCAAATCTATAGATTAAAGAGAAGTATAACAATTAATATTTATTGTTTTATGGGTTGTTATCACACTTTTACCCTTAGCAGCAAGCACTAAATTGCAAATCTGGTTTATATTTTCTACGTATCTTTAAGTACTTTATAACAGTTAATATCTATTGTTTTAGGGGTTGTTACTACATTTTCATCCCTTAGCATGTGACAAAATGTAAAACTGGTTTATTTGTTGTATGTATTTTGTAAGAAATAAATGTAAAAAGTTCATATTTCTAGCTTTAAGGTAAGTATAAAGAACAATATTTACTCCTTTAGGGGTTGTTTCAACAACTATCGGGTAAAATTGTGGATATAAACCATCCAGGTACCACGTCAAACACAAACACGAAATTTCATCAAAATCGGTTGAGGCGTTTATGAGGAGTTCAGTGACAAACCTAAAGTGGATGTTTTTGATGCGAGATCGTGTTATAATGCCGAGCACATAAAAAAACGACCAATCACCAAAAAGCACTTTATGTACAAGTTTTGAACGATACTTTTATCATGCCGCACTAGAATCACACGAAAACTTAATTAATTAAATTACATTATTAATGTTTCTACATATTTTAAACGCGATTTAAAAGTTGCGCTACAGTGCTGCTATCAGTTGTAAAATAGCTGAACCATTTGAAGTTACAGCTGTTGCAATCTTAAAGCTCAGCAATGCATTGTTTACGTACAATACATAAAATACTTTTAGATCTTAGTATCAAAAGGAAGTCAGCTGGTTATTGAATCAGCTGACTTTTCAAGGAATTAGAGAATTACTACAATAAAAAGTCACTTACCGGCCGTAATGGATACATTAAAAACATAAGTTTATAATGCAGTATTACACAATTTGATTTTATAATATACGTTGTTGGTTGAAGCAGTTTAAATCGTAATGCAATTTGACAAATTTCCCAGCAAATGGATTACGTATCACTTGCAATAATGTATTGGTGCTCCGTTTATTGGACGCAGAGAACGGCAATTACAAATGCTGGATGACGTCATTGTAATGTAAATTGTATTAAACAGCAATATTTGCATAGCTATGTAAAACAGCAGTAGAAATACCCATCAATGCTAAAATCTGTACACGCATAAATTAAATTTGCTTACGGAATAAGAACTATCGTTTCAACAGTCGTTGAATATACTACAGAATATTTGTTAACATCTAAATTTAAACAATATTATATACCAGGTGTCTTAAAAGCCCCCCCCCCCCTTTAACTTTTGTGTTTGTTAAAACAAACAAATATCCTTTGGGGAACGATACCAACTTAGCCCAAAGTATCTCTTGAAGCAATGGAAAATTTTGAGTGTCCCTTAAAAATGGGGGATTTTGGGGGCAACTAAAAATGTTTAAATGGGAAGTATGGTCATGTGATACTTAATGTTAAAGGTCTATTTAAGACTGGGCAAATGACGTAAAGAAAATAAAAATCAGACCACCCAAAACAAAATGGCGGCCCTAAACGTGTTGAAATAAATCGACATAAAGTTGCTAATATCTCGAAAAGAAAGAGTTTTTAGAAAAAATTTCAAGAGACAAAAAATGTTTATTTCAAAGTGCTTGACATAAAATATGGCTTCAAAATCGATTTCGAAAACTTTAAGTCAACTTCTACATCTTAGAAATTTTTGTAAAAAATAAAATGATATAGCCTAGGTATGTATACTTTTCCACTTCCAATAATTGTGATTCAGGCCCATTTTATAATAATAATTTAGAATAGCAATCATGACTCATCCCCCGCCAAATCTTTTCGTGCGCTGCATCTAACCCCATATGCCTGGAACACATGTGGTGTTTTTTGTCAGCTGCGGATAATCATACAATTTAAAGTGTGCACGCGGTGAAATTTCCGATGACGCGCCGTCTATAATTCTTATTGGTATTCATTAAAGGGAAGCGTAATAACCACCCAGGTTTTTCGCCTAAAAAAAAAAATAAATACAAAAATAAACGGAAGCGTCTAGTTCATCAATCACGAAGTGTGTTATGTAATAAATTATTTCTTTTATATTTTTTTGACATGAACAGAGAGCAGCTCTCGCTTTAATGTTATTCCGTCGCCGATTGAAAAGAAAGCAAAACAATATACGTATTTGGGTTCATCCAATCAATAAATAAAAGATTTTGGAGAATTCTACACTGTGTTCCCTGATTTGAGGAACTAGAAGAAACATTTTTCAATTATTTAAGAAAGTCGGTTTCTACACATGGCTGAAGATAGTATTCTAATAAAAAATACTAAAATAAGGAAAATTGGCGCGCATTTGGTCACGTTAGCCACTGTTTCGGCGGAGACGTAGAAAATCCGTCCATTGTACTGGCAGAAAGCGGCTGCACAGCTACCGTCAGCGGTAAATAAACCGATCGTTTTTTTTTCCGACCAATGTGTATGCTTAATATTCTATTTCGTGGCAAATAATCCGTGGCCGACAAAACTCTGTGTGATGCCTCTAGATCACTATACTTTGATATACTACACTGCATCTATATAAAGTTAAGTGCCAGTGCCCAATTTGACCAAAGATAATGTTAGCAATATTATATTAATAATTTATTGTAGCTTGACATTTGCATAAGTGGTGAAAAAAAGAGCGCATTACTCTTAAGAGCGTATTTTAATAAAGTGCGAAATATTTTTTACAATGGGGGGGGGGGGGATAACCCAACAAACCCCCCCCCCCCCCCCTGGTTACGCCTATGCTAATAATGATTATTACAGAATAACTAGCTGACCTGTGCGAGTATTTCGCAAGATAGGAGTAGACCTACTTAGTTGATTTAATTAAGTAAATTACGTTTATTTATTTACGTTGGTTTAATTTGATTGATTTGTGTGATAGATTACAATTGCATATAGAATGTAAACAACCCAACTAACTAACAGCTTTCATGTTAGTTAAACATATTGTTAATAGATGGCTCCTTATTATATTAGGAACCATATTAAGTATAATATAAAAGTCTTTTAAATCAATTTGTGTAACGAAAACATGATTTTTAAGCTGCTTATCTGCGACAATAGCGGAAACATAAGCTTTAAAATGATGCTGGAACAATTAATTTTGATGAAGAATTAAGGGAGTTATAGCTTAGCGACAAAAAAACACCTTTAAGAAATAATATATAAGAATATTCTTTTCAATACCATAAAACACATACTTTTATAGTAAACTTGATGTAATTATTCAAATTATTTTAAAACTGTTTTATTCCTGCAAATAAATTAGAAATATGTATGTATGAATTGTTTGCTTTTCAAACTAATTATATAGTTTTGTAGATATAGTATAGTAAGTCATACAATCACATTATTTTAGTAAAAGATCATAAATATAACTTAACTAGTTGGTGAAGTAAACAAATACATAATATTAAGTAAAAATATTGGAACAACATTGTGTAGTTAATTTATGTGCTTTATAAAGTGTCACTATTTTTGGTGCATGTGGCTAGTACTTAAAAATACCAAAACATGTCAATAAACACTAATTAATACAATAAAATTAATATTTGTTGTTAAATATAATACATAATACAAACAATAATGCAATAAAATTAATAGTTGTTGTTAAATATAATACAAACAATAATACAATAAAATTCATATTTGTTGTTAAATATAATACATATTACAAACAATAATACAATACAAATTATATATGTTGGTAAGTATATTATATAATATAAACAATAATACAATGGACTAGCCCAATTTAGTGTGGGAAATACTCATAAAATTTAATTTTCAATATATTTTCCTTGTATGTGATTCTCTAAACATTTTTAGGTTTTTAATATTTAACTTTAAAATCTTTAAGAAACAAAAGAGGAAATTAGCCATTGTGATGCTATAAAAATGGCAAAAACTTATTTTTGGACACAGCTGATCTGCTGTAAAAATGATATATACTTTGTCCTACTCTTGGATCGTAACTTTTAAATATGTTGGCTTATTGCCTAGGAAGTAGAGATGGTACTTCGGTTAAAAGGAAAGTCCAGCAATATAAAAACTAGACAAAGTTGGCTTTGACCCAAACTATAAAACATTCACCGCCAATCTCTTTAAGTGCCCGGGAAAGATATCCGCAGGCACTGCCCGTCTCTAATAACTAAACTATAATATAACTTATAACTTTGATCTTATATTGAGTAACTGTAGTATTTTCTAAGACTACTATGATGTAACAATTAAAGAAATAATAATAATCTGGTACACGCTATATTCATTTCTTACAACTTTATCACATACAATCATATAATGTTAAACAATGTTTTAATAAATTATAAGGCTGGAAAAAGTGCTGGTAAGCTTTAGGATTTAATTAGTAGTTGTAATTAAAACAAGGTCCTACATAAATATGGTTAAAGTTTAGAGTTTTAGTGGCGAAGTCCTTCATAATCTATAATAATATTATAAAGAAGTAAAATTTGTTTGTATGTATGCACGGGGTAATCTCTGGAACTACTAAACCTATTGAAAACTAGTTTTACTAATAAAAAGCTACACTATAACTGAGTAACATATAATTAGTTTCGATAAAAACTTTTTTTTCAATGTTTGTAAATTTAGTCGGAAAAAAAATTTAGGTTAGGCCGAGACTGATGAACCAACACATGTATTTACATTTATTACCACATAAACCAATTGAATAAAATAACAGATAAAGCAGCTGTTTGCCCAATATTTCCATTAACAGCTGATTTTTAGAATTTGAAGCAATTATTTGTATTTCTAACTTTTAGGTTAGGTTTTTATTAAAGTGTAGACCTGAGCCTCGCTGGTTCTTTTAACCTTTATTGCATCTGCTGTCATAAAATATTCGAAATAATTTGATTTGAACATTTAACATTATTTTACCATTTTAGCTTTGGGGTTATTTTTAATCCTACACCCTTATTATACAGAAAAGATAGAGTAGAACTCCAATTGATAGCGGTGTTTAAAAATACAGTAACTTTATTTTGTGTATTTAATATTATTATAAGGTTTGCAATAATACAGTTTCAGTACTATATGAAATGCTGAGAAACCAAGGGGTACAAGTGATATTTTTCTGATAATGGAGTTGAATGTAAAAACTGGCTCTTCAACACTTTAAAATGTTTATAGCCAATTAATATAAAACTGTAAGTCTATCATGTGCTGAGATCTAATGGCGAAAAAGAACTACTTCGTAGAAGTGCTGTTTAGCTTAGAAGTCAAGGGACACATGTGATGCAAGTCGCTTTACTTTACATAGGTAATTTACTTGTAACCTATGTTTTTATTACATAACTTCTAATTCCTGTTAACACGTTCACTACTACGCAAATTTCGTATCTCCTATGCTGGGAGGTGACATTTTATTTTTTATATTTATAGAATAAACTTGCTGACCCGTACGGCGTTGCCCGTGGTGGTTGGTATTTTCAGTCTTTTTAGCGTAATTGTATTCTGTTTAAGTGTTCAGTCAGTGAGTGGTATTTGGCTTTTATATATATAGATCTTAAATAATAAAAGCACTATTGTCATAATAATAAAAGATCTGAAATTATGATTTTAGTAACTTTGATCCCCTCAAACCCCTCTTAAAATTTTGAAATTTTTTAAACCCTTTCTTAGATAGCGCCTATGGCCCTAGAGGAAGCTACATACCAAATATCATTCCAATCTGTTCGGTAATTTTGGAGAAATCGTCATTTAGTCATTTTTACCCCCCAAACCCCCCTAAAATTTCCAATTTTTTTTAAACCCCTTTTTAGTGAACACTTATGGCCCTAGAGAAAGCTACATACTAAATTTCATTCCAATTCGTTCAGTAGTTTTGAAGAAATCGTTTATTAATAACTTTGATCCCCCAAATCCCCCCTAAAATTTCGAATTTTTTCAAACCCTTTCTTAGTGAGCACCTATGACCATAGAGGAAGCTACATACGAAATTTCATTTCAATCCGTTCGGTAGTTTTTGAGAAATCGTGATGAGTGAGTCAGTGAGTGAGTGAGTGGTATTTCGCTTTTATATATTATATAGATGAGTAGAATTTACTTTATTTTGTATTTTTGTACCTTTGTACGTAATAATCACCAATATCTTAATGCGGACGCACATGTGGGCTCAAAATTGGCGTGAAGCACGCAATCCTCTGTGTAATGAAAATCCCCCAATACGGGGGTTGGCGTGCGAAGCACGCAAAGCATTGTGTATTTCAAATATTCCCAATACGTAGGTTGGCGTCCGAAGCACGCATAGCATTGTGTATTGAAAATACTCCCAATATGCGGGTTGGCGTGCATCATAGTGTTCAGTGTCAAGCTCGCATGTGCGTCCTTAGCAGTGAACGTGTTGTCAGCCAAGGGGTACAAGTGACAACTTTTATCAAATACTGGCTGATAACAAACAATAAGAGGATGAAAATCAAATAACCTTTGTTATTATTTTAGTCTAGAAACTAGCAATTAAACATATACTAGTTTTAGTGTTCATGGTTTTACCTGGATTTGATTATAACAGTTTAACTATAAACTTAGTTTTATCAAAACTGACTTCTCAGCCCTTCATATTCGATCTAATCTTAGATTTACTCAAATCCTTTAAAAGTAAAATAAAAATTATACATTAAACATTGCAAATATTTACAAGGTAAAACTAAAATAATATAAGTCCTAATTATTCATTGATTAGCATAACAGTTGCTCTCATTGCATTACAAATCCTAGTAATTAGTTTTGCAGCAAGCTCGTAGAGTTAATTGCTTTCAGGAATGGAAATTTTATTAAAAACGTGTGTTTGTTTGCTTACTCTGCAAAGTTTTTAATTTCCACCTTGTTTCAACGTGCTACTTTACCAGTTTACATAAGCAATGTAATAAATATGTTTTGTTCTAAGGTGCTTTAACGTGTAAAATACATTTAGTGGAAATTGCACGTCAAGTTTGAACTAGATTTGAAAATAAGTAGTATGAAGTTATACTGGACTTCTTGAAGAAATTTGAGTAACTACTTTTGTATTTATAGGTTACTAGCTGACCCGTACGGCGTTGCCCGTGGTGGTTGGTATTTTCAGTTTTTTTAACGTAATTGTATTATTTTTATGTGTTCAGTCAGTCTGTGGTATTTGGCTTTTATATAAATAGATCTTAAA
Organism: Philaenus spumarius; assembly: GCA_018207615.1. Lineage (NCBI taxonomy): Eukaryota > Metazoa > Arthropoda > Insecta > Hemiptera > Aphrophoridae > Philaenus > Philaenus spumarius. The sequence continues at coordinate 63,354 of JAGFPH010002788.1, forward strand.
TAATAAAAGCACTATTGTCATAATAATAAAAAATCTGAAATTATGATTTAAGTAACTTTGATCCCCCCAAACCCCTCCTAAAATTTCGAAATTTGTCATACCCTTTCTTAGTGAGCACCTATGGCCCTAGAGGAAGCTACATATCAAATTTCATTCCAATCCGTTCGGTAGTTTTGAAGAAATCGTGATTTAATGACATTGATCCCCCCCAAACCACCCCTAAAATTTCGAATTTTTTAAACCCTTTCTTAGCGAGCACCTATGGCCCTAGAGGAACACTACATACCAAATTTCATTCCAATCTGTTCGGTAGTTTTGGAGAAATCGCGATTCAGACATTTTTACCCCCCAAACCCCCTAAATTTCCAATTTTTTAAAACCCTTTTTTAGTGAACACTTATGGCCCTAGAGGAAGCTACATACCAAATTTCATTCCAATCCGTTCGGTAGTTTTGAAGAAATCGTTTTTTAATAACTTTAATCCCCCCAAACCCCCTCTAAAATTTCGAATTTTTTTAAACCCTTTCGTAGTGAGCACCTATGGCCCGAGAGGAAGCTACATACCAAATTTCATTTCAATCCGTTCAGTAGTTTTTTAGAAATCGTGATGAGTGAGTCAGTCAGTGAGTGAGTGAGTGGTATTTCGCTTATATATATATATAGATAAATGTTCTAGATCATTTTATTGTATTGTACGCCATACATATGTATTTATTTAGTACATTTTTTTTGTCTAGAAAGTATCTCAGGCGGTATTCAATAATTAAATGCGTTTTGTTTATATTTTTATTTTTGAAATATGTTGCAATCCATGGGAATGAGTCTAATGTTAAAACAAAACACTATGTAAGAATTAAACTGTGTATTTTCAATATTAAACTGCAGTATAAGAACACAAAAACAGCTGATTATTTACGATCAAATTATAATTTTAAATTAAAGACAAATGAAGTCTTCCTGGGGACAATTTTGATACAAGAACTTCTTACTAATAAACATAGGATAAAGATATTTAAAAGTTAAATCATAAACCCACTATATTATATATTGTATCTTTAATATTATCACATTTTTGCCGTAGCTAGCTAACAAAAGTATTTATTAAACTATTGTTCCTTAAAGCACGATCCGGCTTTGCACGGAATCAAAGTTAAATGTGTATGCATACAAAATATATATCAATAAATATATTACACTATACTATGTATTTACTATGGGGATTTTTAGTAACTTTGACCCTCCCAAAACCAAACTAGATTTCGAATTTTTTGAAAACCTTTCTTAGCGAGTACCTAGAGGCCTAGAGGAAGCTACATACCAAATTTCATTCCAATTGGTTTGGTGGTTTTTGAGATTTCGTGATGAGTGAGTCAGTGAGTGGTATTTGGTTTATATATATAGTTACTAAATGTATTACTTCCTAATACTTATTTGTGGACGGACTAATTATACAACTTAAGTAAATACAAATAAACTTGAAAGACGACAATTTAAGGGGCACTATACCTTTAAAAATATTTTTTTTATTTTTAAAGCAAACCTAATTATTTTCTGTTTTATAATATGAGTGTTGGTTATAGTGACTTTTCCATAAGTTTTGGCCCACACCCTCTCCCTCCCTGGAGGTAAATTTTTACGTATTTAACTAGGCTTCACTGTGGCAGACATAACTCAAGTTGTATTTGAGGTAGCTTAATTTTTTTTTTTTTTTTTTGAAGAGGGCATTTCATTCTACAATCTGTAGTATGGATATTAAATTATATAAAATATTTTGGGAACAAATGTACTGTATATCCATACTACAGGTTATAAAATGAAATGTCTTCTTCAAAATAAAAAAAAAAATAAAAATATGAGGCTATCTCAAATACAACTTGAGTTATGTCTGCCACAGTAAATGAAAACGTGAGAAACAAAACTTTCGGAAAACGGCCTAGAAAAATACTCAGTTATTTGGAGAATATACATGTACGCGTTTCGTTTTTAGATAAAATAAACTAATTATAAGCATATTATCTATACTTATTTATTATATATCCAATTGCTCGGAAAATCACAGAGAACAAAACTAGACGAAAAATTTTTTGTAATTTTTTGTCATTTTTATCAATATTAAGGTGGAGGGCCCCCTTAATTTATTGTATGATAGTAAAGTTACGCTAACAAATGTACAATATTAATGTTCTATGTTTGATAAGACTACGATTAGATAAAGTTAAAAATCTTCTACTCATAAAAATACACTCACTATAATTAGTCCCTCTACAAATGACTTTTTAATAAAGTTGTGTTCTCTGTTTGAAGTTATTGTTAGTTAATGATGGATGTTGAATTTTACTATAGTTACTTGTTCGGACATTTGCCATCATTTGTGTGTTAAATAATCAAACACGACGTTTCGGGAATACAAATCTATTCTCGTTTTCAAGTGACTAAAACTAGCGTTACATAAACCCAGGCAACTAGGCCTATGTAAGAGTGAACAAAGTAAAACTACAAATTACTACTAACCTTAAATATCTACGTGATACATCTCAGAGCTAAGACTGAGGAGTCAAACACACCAACCACAGATATAACACAATTTAAACACTAAGCACACGTAATTGATGGCAAGCGTCTAGTTGACAAGTTGGAGTGAGATTATAAAACTAAATATTATAGTCTAAAAATAAACAAATTTTTGTGTGGTTTTAGACACGATCTTTATACCTTTGTTTAGAAGAGCACCAACTGTAGCATATGTATTTAACTTATTACAGTAAAGCTATATACTCCAATATTGAAGATATGTTTTTTACTTGTCCGGAATTCACTTTGACGAGCAATGAAAAGATTTATATCAGGTACTGCGGAAATTTGTAATGATGGGTCTATATATCTATTTATATAAATAAAAATATAAATGTTCGTTTGTTCAAAATCTTAAATCTCCGAAACTTCTTCACCTATTGCTTTGACATTGTCACACAACGTCACATTCGGATACAAGTGTGTTTCTATATACTCTTTGAAACACTGCGCAATCAGTGGACGTAAACAGAACAAAAACTATACTAAATAGTTTACAGCAATGAGGACGCCATATACCAAACAGTAATTAAATATGTTTAGACATTAAACAAATCCAGACAGGGGTAAATAAACATTGAACCATTTTCAGTTGTGATTCAGATCACGCGAGACTAAGCAAATTTTGGAATTTGAATTTATTTAATTTTAACTTGTGTGTTTCAACGTTTAACATGTGCCAGTAGTGTGTGTATGCAGTGTAAAGTTTTAGTAATGTGTATTTTATATCTTGACAAGTAAATATTTACTCTTGGATTGTGAAAAATGAATAATATAAAATGTACATGAATTACATAAATTTATTTAAATGTGTTTTGTGTTGGTACAGTAATCAGCTGTTCGCTCTAATATTTCCATTAACAGCTGACATTAAACTTTAATACAGTTGTTTGTATTTCTAACTTTAGTTGGGTTTTTTTAAATAGCGAAATGTATTGGAAGTAAACAACACACACTATACTGAATATGTTATTGCAACAGGATCAATATTAAAAATAACAATTCTATATGTTTAGTATTAGTACAGTAATCAGCTGTTTCCATTAACAGCTGATTTCAAACTCTGAAACAATTATTTGATTTAACTTTACAGTAAGTGTTTTGTTTAGGTGAAGACCTGAGCCTTGCTGGTTCCTTTATTAGTCTATAACTAATGTTATAAAAAAATATACGAAATAATTTGAAATGGACTACAACGGTACACGCTTACGCTTTTGCAAAGTATCAACGGCCCTTCTGCGGGTACGCCAATCTCTACAACGCTTAAGATATATCGCCGGTGAGGTGACTCTGTTTTTTGAAATCTAGCTCACTTTGCAACGATAATCTTACAACTGTACACTTTTGTATCGCCCTGTAGGGTGTCAGTCTTTTTCGACCTATACGACACACCTCAGCGAACGTGTACTGTGTAGGATAAGTTAAAATCACCCACTGGAAGTACAGGCTATCCTTTTTCTTTAAAGGGCCTGGGTGATTTAACTGTTTGTCTAATATTACTCTGAATATTTTGACTAAAAAACTACAAATTACACTTCCAGTAATCTTAATAAAACTCAGCTTTGAGCACAAGCAAAAATAGAATTTACTATCTGTATTCCTCGAGGAAGTGAATACAGTGGAACTGACCTTGTAAATAATTTTATTTGTGCCTTGGATAATTATATAACGTAACACCTTGATAATATTTCTAACACTAGGAAATATAACAATGGAATATTCAACAATAGGTAAGTAAACGTTAGAAACTTTTTTATACTGTAAAATAATAATCATCCATTTATTAATCTTAAAAAACACAACTCAAAAATAATACTTTTGGATGTCTCTTTTCCAATTTATACAATTTGCAACAAACGCAATTTTCTTTAACTCTTGCTTAATCTAATAAGGTAGAACAAATTTTAATATTACTTTTAATTTATTTAAATTATGAATTTACTTTAATGATTTTTATGCTATACGACTTTAGATATTATAAAAACATTTCACACTAAGAAAAACAATTTCCAATCCTACTAACCCAGTATCTGTAATAAATTAAATTTGAATTTAATCAGGCAAATTGTGGGGAATAAACGTAAATTCGCTGACACAGACCTCAAATTTGTTGTTTAAGATGGCCGTCTAACACGGGGCTGATTGTTGTTTATAGCAGCAGAAGAACCTTTAGGGTAAAGTTGCTCTCTGCGCTTTTGGCGATGTACAATGATGACAGCGTGCTGTTCTATTGTTGTCGTGAAGCTGCGTCAGATGTTCTTCCGTTGAGTTATAGTTGCCTGTGGTTTGTAGTAGTCCTTTATGTGTCCGGGGATCGTCCTGCTAACTCTTCCACGTTAGATACTCATGTCCAGTTGTCCGCCAAAACGTTCCAGAAGTCCAGGTCCATGAAGTTTCTTAGCTACTTCATTGATAATATAGCCTTAGCAGTATATTGTATTCCTGCTTATATTCCTGTAGTCTTCCTGTATCGCCTTGTCTAACCGCTGATCACTTCACCCGTACAATAGCAAACTCCGTACTAACTCTTAAAATCCATAAACAGAGAGACATACACTCCGTGTACTGTCGATCACCAAAATCCCCTTTGAAATTCCCGTCCAGGGTTTATAAAGCCTCCTTCCATCTCCACTTTCGCGATTTTTTCGCGAAAATTCACTTTTTCACATTAAAGTGATTTTCTTACACCTTCCTGTGTGTAAAATCATCCTTTGTTTAGCAATACATTTAAATCCTTTATTTTTATCTTGTTTATCGTAGTTTTAAGGCTTAAACTTCTTAAATTATTTGAATGCAACATCCTTGTTCCGGCCGCCAAAGCTCCTCTCCGCTCTGATTGGCTCAGCGCTTTACGTGGTTCTTAACCCTTCCTCTCCTATTCAACTTTGCGAATTTTCAACTTTCCTTTCTAACTCCTCGCGGTTTTATGGGATTTTCCCGCGAAATAGCTTTTCTTAAACTGTGATTTTTTCCTGTTTTTTAGAGACTTGAATGAAAGTTGTAGGACGCTCCATTCTCTTCCTAGGCCTTCCCTAGCGTTTTCCCAATGCATTTTCTTTAAAAAATTTTCCATTTTCATTATTTTAAATTTTCATTTTCATTTTCCTGAAGGTCTATTGTTGTTGTGACAATAGCCGAAGTCTGATTTCTATAATAGGTTTTTTTTTTAACGAAGTTTTTGCCATTTAAAAGTATACGATTCTCCAAGTTTTACATTTACGTTAAATACCGGTAATTTATTTAAAATACTGGTTTTTACAATAATCAATTTACCTCCCTTCTTTATTACTTTAGATTAATAGTTTAAAAAATACAATTTTCCCTACTGACTTAACCGCCAGGTGTGAAAACTCCTACCATTCATAATAATTATTTTATTTGAATTTTCTTTTGCTTTTCCTAAGCAACTAATCCTTCTTAATAACATGTACTCATTAAACTTTATTAAACTTTAACTTTAATTGACTTTAGCGTCAGTGTTTCTACCCTGATTCGCTAAATATTGAAATTATGACTTTTTGTCATACCACCTTTTTTATAGGCCTTATTTTGCTCATTACAAAAATACCTCCCTTCCAGGCTTTTGAGGAAATTTGAAATTTTCCCTAGACTTTACTTGATTGTTACGTCATCACCGTTTAGTATTACGACCTGAGTCTCATACGTACAACACACCCGTGATTAGCGTAATGTGTTCCCGCCATAGAACCCAAATACGTAATAGTCCTGGATCCAGGTGTTCCCTAAAAATCTTTGATTTTATTCTAAGTTCATTTTACAATCCCGAACAAGCTCGGGTTCAATAGTTCCATCTGTACGATAACAACCACCTCGCCGGGACTTGTTCAAGGCCGCGCTACATTGGGTTCATCCACATGGTCGCCCAGAAATCTTGCATTTTACATATTTCAATAAAATTTCAAAATTTCCGGATTTACACGGGTTTTGCCCGTTGTAGGACATTTAACATTATTTACCATCTTAACTTTGAGGTTATTATTAATCCTACACCTTTATTATAAAGTAAACATAATATACGTGTATAGAAGGTTCCAACGGGGTTGGCGTGCGGAGCACGCAGGGTTCTTCACTAGTAAAAAATAAGGTTAAATATTGTGTTCAAAATTTTGTTAATGCAGGTCTATTAATGTTCATCCCATGTTTTTGTTGCAAATCCAACAAAATATTGTTTTTATAAATTTTAAAACAAGTTGTTAACAAAGTAATAGAAATTATCAATAATGTTGGCATAGTAATACAAAATCGCCTAGTATGATGTTTAAGTGAAAGAACACTGGATTGTAAACATCGGGATTCATGAAAGAATTCAGAACTGGAGCCATTCAATCGAATAATGGAGGATCGTTGTTTATAATTCGAATTGTAAAATAATTGAATTTCAAAGGTGAAACGCCTCCAGTGTTGTTTGCTAAAACAGTTCAGGCAGTATTTATATTCTTGAGTGGGTATTCATATTGGCAGATAATTTAATCAAATGGGAAAAATCTGTTGTTCTCAAATCTAAATTGTTCAGTAGAATTAATAGCGTAGAGAGAAGTAGCCACATCGATTAATCAATTGCGTACTGTCAATTGTGTACTATTCAATACATACTAATCGAATTCTGATCAAACTTTTACTGTGGGTTTAGCACAGCCACTTAAATGTTGGAGTTACAAAAATGGGGTTGAACAGTAATTACGTAATTGTTTTACATTGTGCGATTGATTGAAATTGATTAAAAGCATTTAAAACGTTATATTTTAAATATTTTTTGGTTTGGTGTGTGAGTATAGTTATTATAATTATTTGTATATAAAACAAAATCTAAAGAGCAAACTAATCTGTATTGGTAAGGTTAGTTATGCTGTTGGTAATCTTTTAGAAAAGAAAAATCACTGTAAACCAGCTTTTTATTGTAAAAACAATTTAGGTAAAATGTTAATTAATTGTAAAGACAAAATAGACAACATGAAAAAATGTGGTGTTTATAAGCTAACTTGTATCATCTGTAATGCAGCTTATGTAGGCCAAACAGGCCGTAGTTTTAAATGTAGGTTAAGTGAACATGAAAGAAGTTGGCGGTTGGGTCATAATGACTCTAGTTTCTCTAACCATCTAAAAAATCATTTAGTGTCAGATTTTTCCAATAACATTAACTTTAAGATTCTCCATATCAATGATAAAAGTAGGAAATTAAATTCCTTGGAAATGTTAGAAATTAAGAGATTATTTTGTACAGATGCTAGCCTAGTACTTAACGATCGGGTAGAATTTTTGTCCAACTCGCCTCTACTAAACCCATTGTCAACCTTATGACCATACTCACCCCACCCCCCTTCCACTATCTTTCCTTTTTCTTTGTTGTGAGTAACTGTTCTATGTTTTAAACACGTTTGTTTTCTAATATTCTTCAGTCTGTAAAACTGCCTCGTCAATGCCGTCACGGGCGAAACCTTGGTCGGCAAGACTCAATAAAAAATTGTAGAACTTACAAAAAAATTGTGTTTGTCCTTTAATTAAGCAAACTAATCTCTTAAAAAAATAAAAACTCTCTAAAATTAAACCGAATCTATTTCCTAAGTATTTTTAATTATTAATTTTGTTTTACTACGTCACAAATCTATAAATCGAAGGCTTAGAGTGAAAACCTCGTAAATCAATTTTTGATTTTTTTTTGAAATTAGGTTTATTGTTGGTTTAGTATGATTACCTTGTATATCATAGTTCACAGCTGTTAAAAAAAATCTCAAGGCACCCTACTGCACTCTAGTGAGGAAAAAAGGAATCTCGTATGTCAGCAGTACTCCAAATTAAGTGGGAATAACGGTGATTTTCATAGTGGATTTTTTCATAGAACTATTGGTAGTTTTGTTGTAATTGGATGTTTTATGATAATCTAAGGCTATGAAGAAGCAAATAAAGCTAGTTCATTAAAGTTAATAGTCATTTCACTTGGAATTTTTCTGATTTTAACAGTGGATGTTGACAGTGAAAATCCAGTAAATATGTTAGTTTTCACCAACACTATTATATACATTTTAATGGTAAACTCGTACATCAGAACTACGAGGTATGCATAGTATAATCACACGTCATCCTTTCTGTTCGAATATCTGTGATAACCTCGTACATCAAACATACAAGTTTCTCACACTTATTGCAGCATGCCATTGGTGCCTGATATTAATCTTGTAAGCCTGTGATTTATAAACATACACGCTTTTCATTTTACTTGAAATGGCCATGATCACCAATACAACTTCTTTTATTTTACCAAAATGATAAATTTGTCACAACGCAAATTTTTATCTTAGTTTTGTAGAATATTACCTGACACTAACTACTGTATTTAAAATATGTCAATAGGCCTAATTTAGGCTTTATTGCTTCAACACTGTCAGCCATTGTACACTCCGGCTCTTAAGGCCTACCTAAGATCAAACTTTAGGTCTCTATAAGTTATAGTTTTCTGTGTAGGCCTAACTAGTTTTGTGGTTTTACAGGGTATGGCAAAAAGAGGAATATTTATAACAAATTTAGCTCTGAAAAAACAAGTTAATCACTGTGATTATTCAAAGAAGAAAGAGGAGAAAAAAGAATCTTCCAAGTTTCGCAAACAATCTTCAAGGGCCTTGGCTCTTGATCAAAGTGAGACCTGTTTAGAAAAAGGTAACCAGGCTAGTAGAGGTATCATTCGTACTAGATTAGCTTTAACGTGGTGTTGTGTGTAAGTTACCGGTATGTACAAAAAAACACATGATGGGCCCTAGTTTGTATACTGTTTAAAGTGTATTCAAGGAGTTTTTCACATTTAATTTACCACTTTAAAACTGAACATGCACAGAATGGGCTGTGATGAAGCTGTCTAAATAAAAAGAAGAAGACACAGATGAAGAAGCTCTAGAAGTTAGACGACTCAGGCGAAGATGCACCGGCAACCACCATTGATGAGAATGATGCCATTAATCATCTTAGAGAAATGCCACGCAAAAGGAAACGTAGTAAGCGAGGTAAATCAAAGAGGGACACATGGACCCAAGAAAAACTAATTATTGAAGAGAAGAAAGGGTGAAGAATACTTCGGGTGGCGAAAAAAACGAGAAAGGGAAAAATTTTTCGATGTAAAAAAAAGTCCAAAAGAGAAATAAAAACACGATGCTTATGTAACGGAAACATCAAAAGAAGTTTCAAATGTCTGAAGAAAAAAGAAAAGACATTTTTGACTCGTTTTGGAGTTTGAATTGGGGAGAGAGGCAAGTTTTTGTACGGAGTTTGGTGGACGAAAAACCTGTGGCTCAGAGAAGGGTTGGAAATGAAAAATAAAGCAGGACAGTTCTCTGCCTTATCATTTGAAGCCTGAAGCCAGTAAATAAATTGCAAATAGTGTGTAAAACAATGTTTTTAAACACACTTAGCATTGGAGAATATATCATCTCGAACTGGTTGTTAGCAAGAACTGGTTTTCTTGCGTGTTTCAAGATTTGAAAACAAAATCAGCGACAATTTCATTTCATTCTCCCTTTCCGTGTGTATCTCAAACATAAATAATTCCTTGTGACTTCTACCTTCGGAGAGTAAACTAATTGCCGAGACTGAGAAACAACATTCGTTAAATTCCTGAAATGTTTGCATTGTGTTTCTGTATAGCCTGGTCTTGAAATAATTAATTGAACAAATTACTTCAAGACAGAGCTTGCAATAAGCAACCCTATCGTCTCTGAGAAAATGAAACCCAAACTGTAAAGTGTAATTGTATTAGAAGAGACACAGAGTAGACAAATAAAATTAACTTGTCTTGTACTGTTGTATAAAAACAGCTGTATAAATAAAGTTTTAACGACTGTAACATGTTTTTTTAAAGTAATTTTGACATTGACGAGTTAATGGAACGTCTTGTTATGAAATAAGACATAGTTGGGAAATTACTCACGAAAGCTTCCTGCGTATACAAAACATATTAGTACGTACATTAGAGTAGAAATATAGTTATCCAAATCAATCGGGACCGGATCCCATTCGGATAGTTGGATTTTTCCTTAAAAAAATAATCTATTTTAATCTTTTCGGGATTGGCTTCGAGGACTGGAGTAAACTATCCGCACATACTACGGTCGCGTATACACGTTGTATAACTTTAATGTTTGAGTACTATCATCGCGTTAACACGTTCACATGTGAGCTTGACACTGAACACTATGATGAACAGTGCATTGCGTGCTTCGCACGCCAACCCCCGTGTTGGGAGTATTTTCAATACAAAATGCATTGCGTGCTTCACACGCCAACCCGCGTATTGGGAGTATTTTCAATACAAAATGCATTGCGTGCTTCGCACGTCAACCCCCATATTAAGAGTGTTTTCAATACGCAATACATTGCGTGCTTCACACGCCAACCCGCGTATTGGGAGTATTTTCAATACACAATACATTGCGTGCTTCCCACGCCAATCCCCGTTTAACGAATGTTTTCAATACACAATGCATTGCGTGCTTCACACGCCAACCCGCGTATTGGGAGTATTTTCAATACACAATACATTGCGTGCTTCGCACGCCAATCCCCGTGTAACGAATGTTTTCAATACACAATGCATTGCGTGCTTCACACGCCAATCCCCGTTTAACGAATGTTTTCAATACACAATGCATTGCGTGCTTCACACGCCAACCCGCGTATTGGGAGTATTTTCAATACACAATACATTGCGTGCTTCGCACTCCAATCCCCGTGTAACGAATGTTTTCAATACAAAGAGTGTTGCACGCCAATTTTAAGCCTATGTGCAATAGCGCGAGTAGACAGAATCATTATTTTGCAGTAGGCCTACGTTGCCGTCTTATTTCGTTTTCTGAAATTCTGAAAACGATTCGGATAATCAGCGATTCGGATAGTTGGAGTTCGGATAATTGGAGTTCGGATAGTTGGAGTTCGGATAATTGGAGTTTTCTGTAGAATTTGTTTGCATCTCAGCCTCCCGACTCACGCGTTGCTAAACATTGTGGACTCACATTTTTGACTGCCTTCGCTATTTGCATTCCGACTGATCAGTAACTGTCCTCACGATAAAATATGCACGTTGATTTTAACCTGGTAATGATATGGTATTTTATAAGGTAAGTGGTGTAAACAATCTGACTGAGTTCAAACTTGGCATGAAGCTTATCCTAACAATAAATAAATCGATACTATCGAATCATGCGTTTCAAAATGTCGGCTGTTTGTGAAAATTTCAAACCAAATTAACTCAGAAACCGTACATTTTAACGAGAAATGTCAAGATACCTTCTTTGTAGTCCTTTTGATTCCCTATCGGATGGTTAAACTGTAAAAACAATCGGATGAATGATAATAGTTAAGTTATGTGTAATTATTGGTTTGTTCAACCCGGCATATTATACCAACACGGTAAACAGTAATATTGTGTGTACATTTGCTATCACAACCTTTAACTTAGCTATTATCCTTCATCCGATTGTTGTGACAGTTATGCCATCCGATAGGGAATCAAAAGGGCTACAAAAAAGGTGTCTTGAAATTTTTCGTTTAAATGTACGGTTTTTAAGTAATTTAGGTTTAAAGTTTTCAAACACCCGCCATTTTGAAACACGTAATTGGATTTAATTGCTTATTTCTTTAGATATATAATTGGTAAGTAAAGCTTCATGCCAAGTTTGAACTCAATCAGTCAAACCGTTCTCTAGATTTGAATTATTTTGTACAAAAAACAAAATGGCGGATATCTGGAAAACAGAGCTTTTTCGGGACTATGTTTATGTAAACCTTTTTTCTTATTTTGACCCACGGAATCATTCCCCGAAGTTTCATCCCGTAATTACTGGACACCCTGTATAATTTTAATGACATTCCAAGACTTGTTCTGTGAAACATGATCGGTGCTCATTTACCACCTCCGACCTTAGGTCTCACCGTAAGAGTCGCTGCAATAACTCATCTTTCCCACGGAAATTCTATTAAAGTTAACATTTCGGTCAAGTAATAAAAGTTAATAGTTAAAAGTTAATAGCGAGACTATTAATATTAATAGTTTGATGATGGTGTAAATTATGTGCTTTTATCATTGTGAGTGAAAACTTATGGAACTTACTACGGAAGTATTTAAAACCATTTAAAGTGTCAAAAATAAAACCTACAGTCAAATAAAAAATTTATCAAAATAGCTAAGTAATGTGTTTAAATTCCTTTGTTTACATTGTGAAGACATTGATTATTGTTTTGGAAAGACTTTATTTTATTTATTTATCACTACGTATTTTGTTTTTGTCCTTAATACCTTTACTTCGAGGTCTCATGGTTCCTGAAGTTTGGAGTATAAAACATTTCACAAAAAAATGTACATATTATGATATATTTAACGTCATGTAGATAAAATTAAAGGGAAGTGGTTTAACAAAA
>JAGFPH010002788.1:86264-120231 GCA_018207615.1 Philaenus spumarius
AAAAATCCTGTATATAATTCCATGTATGTATAAAAAGAAGAAATCAAATCATGTATGCCGAGTATGGTATTTCTTTTATTTAACACTTTCAAGAAACTGGTTCAAGAAGCGTGGTTCAAGTAGGCTATTGTACTTCAAGTAATGTATTTTAAATAATCTTCAAGTACATTTTTTTAAGTAATGTGATACAACTCCATCTTGACCACTAACACCTATAAAAACAAGTTCTAAAGGAAATATTGGATCTTTTACTAATTTTCAATTATAAAATTGGTTTTCACTATGTAAGCCCTTAGATTTCACTATGTATATATTTAAAATGTTTTTTTTGGGAGGCGAGCTTTGATAATTATATTTTGTTTGATATTCCACCCTGGGACTTTGGAAATATGGTGGTTATATGTTTTTAACTCTAATTGTTCTTAATGTTAAACAAAAAATATTTCCTGTTTATATATTACTAAAGTTATAAAAACACACACTGATTGAATAAAATACCGAACCACAAAATATACAAGGAACAAAGAACAATAACAGAACAAGTTAATGAAAAGTTATGTTTATTGTACTTCCATTAGGCACATTTCAATGAAATGGTCGTCATCCTCAGAAGGCTAAAGCCCATAAACTACTTGAGTGTCAATAAGTGTGACTTTGTCGCCACAGTGCTTTTCAACCTTTGTTATTATAAAAACGAAACAAAATGTTTTTTAGAAAAATAAAATGTCCCATGTTTCCAGCTGCAATTATTTTTTTATGTTACTTGCCCTTACTACTTAGTAAACCCTTACTACTTATCTTATTATTTTTTAAATTAAAGTATCAGTTATGAATTTTATTCAAATTTTATAAATTTTTAATAGACTAAGTTTAACATATATATATATATATATATATATATATATATATATATATGTCCAAAATTATTTTAAGCTTTTGATTTTCGATATTTGTCCTAAATTTACCCTTTACTCCACATAGCGATCCTCGAAAATTAAATATGAAATATTTCTTAAGTTAGTTTATTTCTTGTGTATTGTGCACGCACTTAAGTTACATATTAGCATTGTATTTGGATAACCTAATAGAACTCCGATCCAATGCAATATTTTGTTCCACTGGAAATTCGACTTTTTTGGCGCTATCTATTAGGGAAACGAAGGAAGCTGGTTGGAAACACCAATGCTTACAATGCTTTCTCCCTAGCGCTACCTCGCGGCGCGATCTTGTACTATTTTCGCGAACACCTTTTTTCCGTCACACAACACCCGTATGGATGCAAGATCTATCATTATATTAGTAGTATAGGCCTACTCAGCCTTTGTTGAGTGTTACACAATTTTATTGTTTTTAAATAAAAAAATGTATTTCGATTTATTTTTACTATTCTTAAATTTCAACATTCCTTTTTAAACTTAATTATTTTTATATAACTATTGACAACGTGATAGATTTAATCTATTTCATAAAGATTTTTTTGATTATCCTACAATAGCATAAGCAAGCCTAACAGATTTAATTTGTAAACCTCAAAGGTGTTCTTCACTTTCGCTTTGAGTAGTGTTTGGATCTGGAGCTGACTCAAAGGTAAAGTTTAATGAAAACCCTCCCCCTGGAGGTTTTTTCTCCTGCAATGTTTACTTTTACTAAAGATAAATCGTAAAGGCCTAAGGGAATTATAAACGTGGAAAAGCGAACGAATCTATGTATAATATTGTTAGAGTTTCAGATGTTTGACTCATTGCCATGGTTTTCTCTGCTTTGTGTAGATTATTTACCTTTTATAAAGTGCTGCATAAAAACATCTATAAAGCACTTTACATTTTATTTTCTTATTTTTTATGTAATTAAAAATGTTATGTAGTATCTTTACGTTTTTTTTTATACAGTATGTTTTACAGAGAATTTGAAGATGGAGGGAAACAGAAAGTCTTACTGTTTGATTACCATTTTCACCTATGAAAGTGTTCAGTGACACTTGTAAAACCCGGATATATCAGACTTTACATTTTTATTTTAATATATAGTCGTACATTTTAAGATTGTAAGTTATCATAATATAATTACAGATTATTTTGAGAAAATGTAAAAGCAAAATATACAGAGTGCGGAAATCTCTCGGAAGCTCATTCTATAGCTAAAACTAAGGAACAACGTTCATATAAACATATGCCCAAAAAAGCTTCGTTTTCCAGATATCCGCCATTTGTTTTGTTTTTTTTACAAAATAATTCATATTTAAAAAATGTTTGACTGAGTTCAAACTTGGCATGAAATTTAACCTAACAACGATATATCTCAAGTCTGCTGTCAAAAGTCTCGGATGAAGGCTAAATAGTTAAGTTGTGTGTAGTAATTGGTTTGTTCGACCCGGCATCCTATACCAACACAGTAAACACAGCAATATTGTATGTATATATGCAGTTATTATCTTTAACTTAGCTATTATCCTTTATTCGATTGTTTTGACTTTTACACCGTCCGATAGGGAATCAAAAGGGCTACATAAAAGAAGTCTAGAAATGTTTTGTTAAATGTATGGTTTTTGAGTAATTTATGTTTGAATTTCACACAGAAGTATGTAAAAAAAGTGTCAATAAACATTCAATTCAATCAATTTGATTCATTATTATTTGTATGGAAACATATTAATTTGAGCAAAGCAAGATTTACTTCCCGAAACCAATAAGATAATTATGTTTTTTTTTTAAATCAATATAGTTATTTTACAAAAAAGGAATAACGTCTTCAGTTCAAACGATTTATAAATTAGCCGTGGTTAATTATAACCGTGCAGGGACTGCATGCAGGTTAGACGTTAACCAGTAGTAATTTGACAAACTGTCACACGCAGGAACTCGGAAATGGATACGGTAAATGGTTCATGTAGTCAGCCGTTTTAAAACATTTGACTTCTGAAAATTAAACATTTGAGTGACGTTACTAAGATGACGAGGTACACTATACTGATGACTGCATGCTGATGGTAGGTGATGTAAAGGCTAGAGGTTATCATAAAACACTTAAAATTAATAAGTGCCAAATTTTCAGTTCTCTATGTTTACGGAAAGGATAACAATCAACATTTTTATATAGGGTTTGTTACTACATTTTCACCCCTTAGCAATACGCGAGAAAATGCAAAAGTAGTTTTTGTTATCTTGTAAGAAATAAATGTAAAAAATTTCAGTTCATTAACTTTAAGAAAAATATAACAATGATTTTTTATTTTTTTTGGGTTGTTATCACATTTTCACCCCACAGCAGAAAGTGACAAAACGCAAAATCAAACATTTTACCTCTTTATAATATTACTAGGGGAAACCCATGCGTGTTCCGCAAACCCGTTGAAACCTTCTATACACATAATGATATCTATCGTGTAAGATATAAATGTACAAAATAATTTTAGTTTTCTAGCTTTAAGGAAATTATAACAAACAATACTTATTACTTTAGTTATTGTTTCAGCCCTTAAATGCTGAAAGTAAGCATTTTTAAATCCTTACTTAGTGAGCCTTTAGCTCCTATGAAAAATATGTGTACCAAATTTCACGTTCCTAGGAGATAGGGTTTTTGAGATATATAACAAACAATATTTATTGTTTTAGGGGTTTTTTCAACCCTTACAGGCCTAATATTTAAAAATAATTGCTTGGTAAGCTTCTTGCTCATATGACAAATACGTAGGCCTGTACCAAATTTCACGTTCCTAGGAGGTAATGTTTTTGAGATGTATAACAAACATTATTTATTGTTTTAGGGGTTGTTTCAACCCTTACAGGCCAAATATTTTAAAATCCTTTATAAGTGCGCCTCTAGTGCCTATGAGCAATATGTGTACCAAATTTCAAGTTCCTCGGTTATATGGATTTTGAGAAACTGTGATCAGTCAATCAATCAATCAATCAATGAGTGGTATTTGGCTTTTATAAGTACAGATGTATAAACATATGTTTAAAAAAATGCTCGTACTTACATGTCCATACACTTGCTCAATGCGAATCAAAACGAATAGTAACAGCAAATAGTTAAAACATGATTGGAAGTTATTGAAATACTAAATAGTCAGGTTATTAAATACAAATATAAATTATACGAAAGTACAAAATATTAATATACATTTCTCAAAAGAGGTTAGTTGAAAGATCAAAGCAGGGAAAGGCCGAAGAACACAGATGGCAATAATGTCGTCCAATATATTTCTCAGCGTCTTGCCCGGAGCGTCTTGGTGTCTGCTTGTTTATTTAAACAAAATTATTGTCTCAGAGCTCTTTCCTCGTAGCCTTTTTACTCAAAGGGAAAAATAACAGAGTTTTCCAGAAGAGAAAGTGCGGTTGTTATTATTGCATTATTTCTTCGAGTGTATTTCGAAGAAGTAATGTCAAGAATTCTTACACGAGTATCTCTTATATAAAATGCAATGTCCTGACTGATGATCAACGCAGAGCCGATTCTATTAAAGCTAGAGACTTGAAATTTGGAAGGTACATCCGTCCAATAATGTAGAGGCGTACTAAGAAAGGATTTTGCAAAATTTTGAATTTAAAGGGTAGAAAATGCGAAAATTCATCCCTCCCATAAGCAGCCATATAACAGATGAAACAGCTGATTCGTATTTATTAATGTGTTATTCTGATTACTATGGTGATAATTCAAAACTCTTTCAAATAAAGTGTGTTGATTTTATAATAATAGGCCTAACCTAAAATTGTGTTAAACCTTTGGTCCAAATAAGCTGTTTTATTTATAATGTGTAACAATAATATAATGTTAAATTGTAATATTAGATGTTTGAATTATTATATTTCATAGGTTTTAAAGGCCTAACCTAAAATTGTATTAAACTTTTGATTCAAATCAGTTGTTTTATTAATTATGTGTAACAATCATTAGGCCTATGTTGAATTACACGGGATACGAATTGTACAGGCTGTTGAATTACACGGGATATGAATTACAGGCTTTCAAAGTTTCAAATTAAGCAATAGCGAAGCATTGCCGGGTCCACTAGTATTTTATAAAATGGTTTCACATTCAAGATGGATCTTATGGTATTTATATCGACAAAGAAAATCAAACAAGCTAAATACCGTTATACATTATTTGGTTTCTGCTCTATACATAGTTAGCTTGTATCTGTGTATAGACTTAAAGTAAAATAAACTTAATACATACTTAAAACACGTTAAGTAATGTCGTTTTTAACTAAAAATATACTCAATCAATATTTACTAAATTGTGGGTAAAATACTAGGTTTCTACAGAAATCCTATCTTTTTTAATAAAAAAAAGTAATTAAATGAATTTATGATTTCCTAAATATCTTAAGATATGCATATTTAGAAGTGTTTTAATTTTAAGTGTTTTGTAAATTAATTAACAATCTAATACTAAATAACAACTTGGAGCTGAATGATAGAGTAATATGTCATCAGTTTAGATTATTTATTCTATTACTCTTTCCATTAAGTTTGACTGTCAGAGATTTATTGCTTCATGACAAGTTTTTCTTTTGAACATCACAATTTTACACTTGTTTCCGTTAAGAGCACTAAAGAATTGTATAATTAATAACCAACGATATATTGTTATATTAGTCATTTCCTTTGTAATTAATTATCTCTACTAATATTATGAAGAGATCAAATTTGTTTGTTTGTTTGTATGTATGGGTTATTCTCTGAAACTACTGAACCGATTGAAAAAATAGTTTTACTAATAAAACGCTACACTATCCCTGAGTAACACAGGCTGTAATTAATTTTCATAAAAACATTTTGCATTTAAATATTTTTAAATTTAGTCGGAAAAAATTCTTAGGTTAGGTCTAGACCGATGAATTACCATAGAAACCAATAGAATAAAATACAGATAAAACAGCTGTTTGCTCTAATATATATATTTGAACTTAATAAGCTTTGTATTAACGCGTGATTTCACACTTTGAAGCAACTATTTGTATTTCTAACGTTTAGGTTAGGTTTTTATTAAAGTGTAGCCCGGAGCCTTGATAGTTCTTTTAACCTTTATTATAACTACTGTTATACGAAATAATTTTATTTGGAAATTTAACATTGTTTACCATCTTAGCTTTGGGGTTATTATTAATCCTACACCTTAATTATAAAGAAAACATAACATGATTATGTGTATAGAAAGTGCCAACGGGGTTTACCCTAGTGAAGTATATTTGTATTCATGATGCATTGTTCTTGAACTTATAGTGGTATATTTTAGTGAACCAGATAGTAATTGTATCAAAACTAATTTAATTTAGCAATGTAAATAATATACAACAAACTATTATATTGTTGTATTGAAATAAATATACTTGTTTTTGCCTAATTTCCTAAAATCATGCAGTTTTTGATAACGAAAAATTGAATCACCATAAGGTAAGATCGAACGCCAAATACTGCATTCCAAGCTAAGTAAAGGCTTATTAAAATGGGTCACTCAACAAGCTAAGCTGTAGTCAAATGATATTCAAAATGATTTATATATTTAAAAATCTAAATGAAGAAAAAATAAATTATGTAACTGACTTATGACTCCAAAGAGTCTTTTAAAAGAGATTTATTAATTCTTTATATTATAATGCCTCCAGAACTGTGGTATAGACTATATAATGGCTTGTACCTTAATGTCCGCCTATAGTCCTTTTTGTCATTTTCTTGTTTTTTTTTTGTTTGTTCTTCGAGACATATTCGTTGGCAAACGATGACAAGTGACAACCTTGTTTTAAATTATTTGTGTTGTGTTAAATTATTTAAATGTTTTGTCTAGTGTTGCTAAATGTGAGTCATTGAACAATTACGTGTGTGAATACTTCGTGTTGAAATACTTTGTTGAAGGCACCTTGTACTATCTCATTTATTGCTGGAACAATGTGTTCTTGTAACATTTCCAAGTATTTCACTCCGATCAAATTCCCTTCTATAAAAAAAGCCCAACAATAGCTTTTCCAAAATGTCTGCCCAAATGTTTGTGGGCGTTGGGTGTGGGCTTCGACCATCCAGTGAGGGTTACTGTCACTCCAATAACGGCAATTATGCCGATTCACTGTTCCATTTAGAGAAAGAGATGCTTCATCACTTAAACATACCTGAGAAATGTAATTAATATTGTTCTATATCTTTTGTAGCATCTCCTCACAAAACTGAAGTCTGCGGCCAGGATCATCTTCATTAAGTTCTTGATGAAGTTGGACTTTGTAAGGGTGAAACTTAAATTGTTTTAATACTCTATGTTTGCTACTTTTTGAAATACCGACTTCGACAGACACAAGAGGATTCACAACTATACTAGCTAACACACCAACCTCAATCTCTTCTGTAGTTGCACGAGGTCGGCCTGATCGCGGAGCATCTTTAACGCTGAATGTCGTTCTAAATTTGGAAACGAGTAGCCTTACATAGCCCTATCCACTGGCCTATCTGGATACGCAGCGTTAAATAAACTTAAAGTCTCGTGAAAATTTCTCCTAGCTTCACCACAAAGCATAGTTACCTCCACTTAGTCCATTATTAAAACAATCACAACAAGAATAACCTATCCAATAGCAAAATAACGAGTCAGAATGTTGCACTCTTGACTAACAGCCAAACAATAACATGGTTAAGCCTGCAGTAGGCCTCTTTATTCCCAAATACTTGACTTTCACCAGAGATAAGGTGTTAACTACCCTCATTGTTGTTCAACGCTTATCTTAAGTTTAATCTTGTTTATCATGTCTCAAAAGTTAGTCCATAGACCTTTTGGACTTACTTTATTTAGCATTGTCAAACGACAGTCTCTTCAACAACTGTAACTCCCAATTAGAATGACATTTACAAAACGCCAAATTACAGCTTGTTTTCTGTAATTCGGAATAAAACTTATTAACTTAAAATTCAAAATTCGATTGGTCGCTATATTGGGTAGAATGAATTTAGAGACCTCTAGTTTGCACCATTATTCTTATTTTTAAAAGTCCTTTAAAATGAGGTATCACTCAATAGGGGTTGCTATTTAAAATTCTTGACTTACCACCAAACTACCCTATTTTGGGGTAAGGGTTGAAAATTTTGATACTTTAAATAACTGCTCCTTCGGTTATATAAACTTTCCCCAAAGCAAATCTGTCTATTTCCATTAATAACAAAAATAATAAGGGGGTGGGCATTTTGGGACACATGGTATATAATTTCAGCTTGTGCGTCACTGACGATGGCGACACTCTCGTTGAAACGCGTTTGAGTTAATAAACATAGTATTTGCGAGATTCTGTGTTCAAGTTTTACTCTAGCAAAAGATAAAATCAGCAACTCTTCAAGATAATGAACATTAAAAAAAATAAAGGGATTCGGAGTGTGATTATTTCACCTGAAAAATTGCGTCAGTTTAGGTACTAAAAGAATATACTGAAACTATTTCAATGATTTTAGACATGACCTACATCTACTTTTATTTAATAACATTACGTACTATCTAAAAGAAAAACGGATTCTTACATTTTGTTTTAAATTAATTTACAAATGAATTCTTTGTTCTTCGAGTTTTAAACGAACTATAGAAACAAAAACGTTCACTGGTTAAGACTGTACAACCAGGAGTCGCTTAATTAACTTTGCTTTATTAAACTCGTGCACAAATATTCTACCAACTGTTCATTTGTCTCGAGACATCAAAGCTAGTTACTGCCAATACCGCACACTCCTTACAGACAAGACATTTAGTACAACTTTACGACACTGAACCCAAGGAATTTACCGGTAAATGCAGTTTCGTTCTAAATAAGAACAGTAGTTATTATTGTGGATTATAATGCAGTTAGATTGCAAATAATTATTCGGTTTACAACTAGCTTTTTTTTAAAGTAATTAAATATTAAATTAGGTTAACCATTATTTTAAAATTCATTTTTTAGTATAGACCTAAGTATCCAAGTCAACGATATTATTAATCTATATAAGTAAAAATGTAAATGTTCGCTTGTTCAAAAATGTAAATCTCTGAAAATGATCCACCGATTGCTTTCAAATTTCGACATAACGTTGCATTCGAATACATTTGTGTTTCCATATACTTTTTGAAAAATAATGCATTTGGTTGGGCGAAAAAACAACGCATAATATACAAAATAGTTTACGGCAATGCTGTCATTTAATAATTAAATATGTTTATTGTTGGTACAGTAATCAGCTTTTTACTATAATATTTCTATTAACACCTGATTTCAAACTTTGAAACAATTACTTCTATTTCTAACTTTTAGGTAGAGTTTTGTTTGAATGTAGAACTGAGCTTGCTTGTTTTTTTAACCCTTATTATAACTGCTGTTATAAAATATACGAAATAATTTTATGTTTTCATTTAACATTATTTACTATTTTAGCTTTGAGATTATATTATTAATGCTAACTATTTATACTAACGACCGTTGGTTCTCTGTGAAATTCCATTATAAATAAATAAATGAAATTTTTTGTAATTTTTCACAAATCTTTATTGAGCCGTGCCGACCTAGGTTTCACCAGCTACGGCATTATCGAAGGCAACAAAGACAAATGGAACAAGAAAAAATCCAACACACAGCAGTTGGGTACAGGTAGGTCAAAATACCGTTAGGTTTAGGGATGGGGGAGGACAGCGCGCACATTACTGAAATATTACCAGCTGGTGAAGTGTCAGCATGGTGACGTCATAGGTGATCGATACTGGGTCATCTAAAATGAGCAAAATGGTATAGCGATTGTTATAGGCCCTGTTTTTAACTCAGTAAATGTGTACGATTATAAGGATTATAAAACTGTAAGAATATTTGTTAAAATTGTGTATTTATATATATTATTATATATTTAAAGAAAGATAAAAGTATTATCTTTTAATTGATTTTTATTTCATATTGATAGATCAAACGATTTAGAAGTTAATAATATTATAGTGAAGAAATGAATAATAGAATATGTTTATATGTTATGCGAATATGTACGAATGTTTCCGAAGTTAAACGAATAGGTATTTCTTCTATAAATTTGTATACACGTATATTTTGAATATAAAAGGGTGTATTTATATGCAGTTTATAACCTCAAAGCAAATATTATAACGTATTATAACATACATTAGTTGTATAACTCATATTAAAACAAAAATCAACTTCAAGAAATTACAATGATTGAAGTTGTAAACAAAACCCCAAATTAGAATCTATACTGGGTTTGTTTAAGTATTACAGATAATTTGTAAAATCAGCTGTTATATTATATGTTAATCACGTACGTACGTACGTACACTCGGTTTTATAGGAGTTGATTATAAGTAATGAACACATATAATTCTTCATAAATCAGTTAGACTAGAATGTAAAATGTTCATTTTTAAATACACGATTGTGATTACCCTGACAATTTATGAAAGCGAAAAGAAATGCATTCTGTTACTAAACAAAGCTAACTCTCATTGAGATTACGTTTGATTCTCAGTCACAACAGGATAAAGAAAGTTTACCTTTGTTGATATCAGACTGTCGAAGAACTTTGTAATCTACTAAAGTTATAATTTGTATAGACGTAGATGAAATGGCTAAAAATACTTTATTGTGTACATCAAATTCGTTCTTTACTTTACCCCTTTGTGGTCTGACAGAGATAAAGTTGGTCGATCAGTCTGACAGATATAAAGTTCCATGAAAATCCTCGCTCTAAAGGAGTTTTTCCGCGGAGGTCTAAGATCAAAGGGAATCAGTAATAATCCTTACTGAAGTAAATACTAAGCTCATTTATAAAATTGATTACATCTTTTGCCTACTAAGAAGTAACTGTTTTCGAGGGCTCTAAATTCAGCATTATAATAAGTAGCACTTGATATTTACCATGGAATTTATTAAGGAGGGTCGGCTCGTTCTATCCTTACCATGTTAAATCACATGATTTTAGGAACAATTTTCTTTAAAACTATTAGAGATATTGAATTGATTTTTGTTTTGTTTTAATCTTCATACTTTTTCTGCATTATAAGCGATGGGATATTAAAAATATCTAAAATTAATTTTTTTATGCTTTTTTAATCAGCCACCAAAAATCTGAATTGTTTTAAATTTAACTTTTGTATTCTGCCTACTTTTCTGAGTATGTGTAAAATTCTTAGGGCTTTGAGTTAATTTTTCGTACCACAAAAAAATAAAATAAAAAGGTAGCGTAATTCGCGATTATACACTGTTAAACTTTGAACTCCGTTTTCCGAAAGTTTTCTTTTTCCATGTTTTGATGCAGGCAAAACATCTATATATCTGATCTATATTATCAGTCCAAGGATTTTGAAATTTTTACCACTTTTTCTTGGATATATTTAGAGTATTTTTGGGTATAAAAAAACACTATAGCCCTAAAATATTAAATTTAAAAAAAAATATAGGAATACAAAAGTTTTTAAAATATTTTATTTTCTTAAATATAAAATTACTAGCTGACCTGGCAATGCTTCGCTATTGCATAATTATTTTGGTGAAATAAATGCGACATATGATCGTGATTTAGTAACTTTGACCCCCCCTTCCCTAAGATTTCGAATTTTTTTAAACCCTTTCTTAGTGAGCACCTATTGTCCTAGAGGAAGCTACATACCAAATTGCATTCCAATCTGTTCGGTAATTTTGGAGAAATCGTGATTTAGTAATGTTTACCCCCCAAACCCCCCTAAAATTTCAAATTTTTTAAAACCCTTTTTTAGTGAACACTTATGGCTCTAGAGGAACCTACTTAAAAAAATCCATTCCAATCCGTTCGGTAGTTTTGAAGAAATCGTTTTTTAATAACTTTGATCCCCCAAACCGCCCTAAAATTTCGAATGTTTTCAAACCCTTTCTTAGTGAGCACCTATGGCCCTATAGGAAGCTACATACCAAATTTCATTTCAATCCGTTCGGTAGTTTTTGAGAAATCGTGATGAGTGAGTGATTGGTATTTCGCTTTTATATATATAGATAACTATTTTACTGGAAACAGCATAAATACGGTTTTCCATACCCAAAACGTTTCTTTATATTATATACTATAAAATAATATAATTCAAATTAAATTGACTAAAAAAAACAGTTATTCAAAAAATAAAAAAACTTCGAAAGGTTTGATTTTTTCTGAACGATAAAAAATCAAAATTTTTAGTTTATAAAAGCATAACATTGCATGGAAATGCCCCCCCCCTCATCATTATTTTTAGATGTACTAAACAGTACTTATAAAAATTCAAATGTTAAATCCTAAAAATACAAAAATGTATGTTTTTGGTGGCGGATCGCCTTAAATTTCTAAGGTTTAAAGCATTTTAAAAGTGTTTTAAAATGGCTGACTGTAAACAAAATAGAAAAACACAATATAGACAAGTTGCTATTACAACTTTCAAAAATATTATTCGGTGATAGGAGACGATATACCAAATGTTTTAATTAAATAATTTGATGTAGTTTAAGAAATATTCATTACTTACTATTACAACATTAAATATAGGTGTAATAAGAAGAACTATAATTCAATGTAATTATAAACACAATTGTAATTGGTACGAATTTGCCATCATACCAACAGTACAAAATTATCACTTCTTTCAAATTAAAGCAATTAAGGGGAGGTCCTACTGAAAATGATCAAAAACCCCTAAAAAATTTAATTTGTTTTCCTTTACTAAAATTTTATTTAGATCTTCCTGTATTAAAAAAAACATAACAACTTGATGAAAATATATATATTTCATGGAGATAAAAATTTTTAAAGTTGAAAACTTTAGTCTTTGAACTGTTACCGAAGAATGTTGGGAATGAATTTCCAAAAATTCATAGGCATACCTGAATGTTTTTCATGTAAGTATCTTGACCAAAAATGTTTTAAAAATTAATACTAGTAATACTTTTAATCAATAAAAATTAAAATGGTGAATTAGGACGATTTATTTTGCCTAAAATATTACAAATACCATTATTTTTAGAAAACGCGCGATTCCCGAAAGTAGAGAAAATGAAGAGTTAGTTTACTAAAAATGTTAAGGCTCAAAACGTATTAGAGATACAGCAGTGAAATTTTTCATGCTCGCTCTTTCCACATACAGGCACAAAGTTATGCATGGACTTTCCATTATCTTTTTTATTATTTTAAATTTTGATAAAAAATTACAAAAATTACGAAAAGTTTTAAGTTTAAAATTTTGTAGAGATAAAATCTGAAGAAATAATTAAAAATGAATTCATAACTTTGTTGACAGTATTATACTCTTTCAAATGACACATCAATAATGGTTCTACTACTTATAGTTACAAAGCCTTAGCGTTTCTTGTGAAACCCTGCAAATCTGCCCAAAGGGGGGGGGGTAGGGGTATAGTTTACAGGTGGTCGAAAAATGGTTATTTTGTTTCAAGAAGAGTAATTAGAGATAGTAAAAATTTAGATAGCTCAAAATAATATACAGTTAAGGATTTAGAATTTTCAGTGGGACCTCCCCTTAAGTTGCAGTGTACAAAATATCCAACTGCATTGTACTTATAACAAAGTCATGTCTCAGAGTAGCGAGTTTAACAATAATATTCATAGGTTTGGCCATAAAACCAAGATGTTTTTTAATTTGAAAAATGTATAAATAAAAACTCTTAGTACAAGTACTGATTGCCTGAGTGATTCTTAATCAACGCACAGCCGAAACTATGATAGATAAAGCATTAAATTGTTCTGGGTACCTTCATACCACTACAGAAATGCACTAAGAAAGGAATTTTGCTAAATATCGATTTGAAGGGTTGAAAATTATCAAAATACGGCGGTTCACTCCCAAACCTATCTATATAAATAAAAATATAAATGTTCCTTTATTCAAAATCTCTAAAAGTTCTTCACCGATTGCTTTGCAAATTTTACAAAGTTTCATTTGAATACACGAGTGTTTGAATACTTTTTTTGAACAATAACCCCATTATTAGATGTAAAAACAACACATACTATACTAAATATGTTATTACAGCAATGGGAGCGTCATACTTAACAATAAATAAATATTTTTATTGTTGTTACAGTAATTTGCTTTTTGCTCTAATATTTCCATTAACAGCTCATTTTAAACTTTGAAGCAATTATTGGTATTTCCAACTTTTAGGTTAGGTTTTTATTAAAGTGTAAACCTGAGCACTTCTGTTTTTTAAACCTTTATTATAAACTAGCTGGCCCGACCCGGCTTTGCACGGATAGACAAATCAAAGTTAAATGTAGGGGCTATATTAAGAAAAAATATATTATATCAATAAAATAAATATATTACACTATGTATTTCTTATGGGGATTTTTAGTAACTTTGACCCCCCCAAACCTCCCCAAAAATTTCGATTTGTTTTTTAAACCCTTTCTTAGCGAGCACCTAGGGCCCTAGAGGAAGCTACATAATAAATTTCATTCCAATCCGTTCGGTGTTTCTTTTCAGTATCTTTGAGCCCCCAAACCTCCCTAAAATTTCGAATTTTTTTAAACCCTTTCTTAGCGAGTACCTAGAGGAAGCTACATACCAAATTTAATTCCAATCCGTTCGATGGTTTTAGAGAAATCGTGTTTTTGTAACTTTAACCCCCCAAATCCACTTAAAATTTCGAATTTTTTAATACCCTTTCTTAGCGAGCATCTATGGCCCTAGAGGAAGCTACATACCAAATTTCATTCCAATCCGTTAGGTAGGTTTTGAGAAATCGTGATTTAGTAACTTTTACCCCCCAAAACCCCCCCTAAAATTTCGAATTGTCGGAAACCCTTTCGTAGTGCGCGTCTATAGCCTATAAAGAGTATTAGTGCCAACTTTCATATTTGTAGACCTCGAGGTTTTGGAGAAACTGTGATGAGTCAATGAGTCAATGGTATTTGGCTTGTATAAGTATGGATGCGGTTATAAAATATACGAAATAATTTCTTTTAGACACTTACTATTTTAGCTTTGACGTTATTATTAATCCCACACCTTTATTATAAAGAAAACATAACATAATTATGTGCACAAAAATTAAAACGGGGTTAGCGTGCGGAGCACGCTGGGTTCTCCCCTAGAATCACATAAAACAGTTGATTCTAAATGTTAAACAA
The DNA here is from genome assembly GCA_018207615.1 of Philaenus spumarius. Classification (NCBI taxonomy): domain Eukaryota; kingdom Metazoa; phylum Arthropoda; class Insecta; order Hemiptera; family Aphrophoridae; genus Philaenus; species Philaenus spumarius. The sequence continues at coordinate 101,354 of JAGFPH010002788.1, forward strand.
TTCTAGGTGTGGACCAACACATTTCTATTGAATGCATTTGCATTCGTTACCATAGCAAACCGACTTAAAAATTGTATAATATTTTTTTTCACAACAGCTTTTTTAGACTACGGAGCTCATAAAAATGGAACGTTCCGTGTCAGTGCCCTACTATAAAACGGACGGCATTGTTGTTTCAAACCTGCACAGGGCAATTAGGTTTATTTGCTATTGCTGTGTACTTTTACTTAGAAAACTGTAGTAAAACTAAATTACTGGAACAGTTGTCCCCACTAAGGATGAAACCTGACCTGGTAAAACTTGTTATTCTTGTCAGAGTACGAACAGTTTAAAAAATATTAGTTTGTCTTATTACTAGATTAATCTCTTGTATCTTGAAATTTAAAATAAGTTACAATGTACAAGAGTTATAAAAAAAGATTGCCCTGTAAAATTCAACTGTTTTAAGAATATGAGTTGTAGACATGTCGGTACCAAATTTAGAAAGAAAAGTGTTTATTAGTGAATTTCAGTTAGTAGGAAAGATAAATTATGCAGCAATTCTTAGGGTGAGACCTAGGGTTAAGAGTAAAACGGAGTCCACAGAAAACGTTTTTGGGTGTCATTAAAAAATATTTATATGTATGTATAAATGTGTTCGCACAATAGCCGTATTTATGTCCGATTTAGTCCAATGTAGGTACACAGGTTAGTTTTCTAAGCCTCTCGGAATAGTTCGTTAGCCAAAAATCAAAATTTCTTTGACTGAAAGTAAAAAGTTTTTATATTGTTCTTACTAGAATTAAACTGTGTGTGGGTTTCATGTAAACAAATAAATAAAAAATATTATATTGCACATATTATTGTTTACACTAACTTATAGACCTTCTGGCCTCCCCCCAATATCTATCATAACGTAAAATACCAAAAACGTACTATCTAAATAGCACGAGAAGCGTCTTTGTTCGCTGTGAGCGAAGTGAACAGTCTTTAATCTGAGGGCGCTAGATTAAGGTGTAAACTCGCAAAACATGTGTTTACGCTGCCAGCGCAGTAAAACAGCTCGTATATAGACTACTTCGTACGCACGTATAAAACATAAAATAAACTTAGTTTTGGAAATTCGCTCAACTCACGTCAGTATTTCAGCTGCGTGATTTAATTATTGTATTTAATTAGTACAATAATGACAACGGTTTGGTTTTGGCTAGTACCTCGCACAACTTCCTTGTCTGTCATATTTCTACAATACCGTTTTTTTTTTTATATATACAGAGTGGAACAAAGTTAGTGTTAAAAACTTCGGGAAATGGTTATATGGGTCAAAATAAATAGAAAATCAAGAGTAATATTATTTCTAAAAACGCTCCATTTTCCAAATATCCGCCATTTTGTTTCTTTTACTAAATAATTAATATCTAGAGAACGGTTTAACCGATTGAGTTCAAACTTGGTATGAAGTATAACCTAACAATGATCTATATTAAGAAAAATAAGCGATTATATACAGTTATGCATTTCAAAATGGCGGCTGTTTAAAAATATCAGACCTAAATTACTCAAAAACCGTATATTTTAACAAAACATTTCAAGGTACCTTTTTTGTAGCACTTTGAATTCCCTATCGGATGATTTAATTTTTAAAACAAATGCAGAGAAGAATAATAGTTAAGTTAAAGATAGTGACAACAAATGTACATACAATATTGTAGTATTTACTGTGTTGCCTGGTTTGAATAAACCAATTATTACTCATAACTTAGCTTTATCCTTCATTCGATTGTTTAAGAAATACACCAACCGTTAGGAAATCAAAAGGGCTACAAAAAAAGTGTCTTGAAATTTTTTTTTGTTAAAATGTACGGGTTTTGAGTTATTTAGGTTTAAAATATTTAAACACCTGCCATTTTTAAATGCATTATTTGGTATAATCGCTTATTTTTCTAAAGATAGATAGATCGTTGTTAGGTTAAACTTCCTGCCAAGATTAAAGTCAATCGGTTAAACCGTTCTATATATATTAATTATTTAGTAGAAGAAACAAAATGGCGGATATTTGGAAAATGAAGCGTTTTTTGATAAAATATTATTCTTTATTTTCTATTTATTTTGACCCATAGAACCATTTCCCGAAGTTTTTAACACTAACTTTGTTCCACCCTGTATATATTTTTTTACTTTTAATGCAAAGTTGTTTATTGTATCAGCTTGCTTACATTAAAACCATAGTCGGCATTGGTGAATTACTTAAAGTCATTATTATTTGTCTCTACTTGTATTTCACGAAGTATAAGAAAACCTTTACTAATTGAAAATGATAACTAATCCTATATTAGTTTTAGTTGTGGAACTCTTTCTTTTGGTTTGGAATAACTTACCATTTTCTTCTAAAATATACCATTTACAAATATTTCTTTATCATGTTATTTCCACATTTTACTCTTGACTGGTTAAATTGCAATTACAAATCATTTAATCAAATTTGTAAAATAGTACTTCCATTGTTAACACACCTTATTTCATAACCCCAATAATATCAGAGCATAAATTGGTACTCAATTTTACATTACTACAGTAACACTGGTGCATATTTTGAAATAATATTATTCTATATTTTCTCAGATCATATCATCAAAACTAAAGTTGGACATTTACATGCACAACAGTTTGGCAACGTACTGAAACAAATAAATGAAAAGTGAAATGTTTATTGCATTTAAAATGAATTAGAAAGTTCATTATCATTTATCTACAATAATATCAGACATTTATTTGTCAAATCGAACTAGCTAATCTACCCGGATCAGTGATATCGAGTGAACAATGTAGCGTAGGGTAAGAATATGAATAAATGTAATTAATTATATAGCGTAATCTCTTACACAATTAGATAATCTGTTTATATATAAAAAGACTAGCTGGCCCGATCCGGCTTTGCAAGGATAGACAAATCAAAGTTAAATGTATATTAACAAAAAATATATTATATCAATAAATATTTTACACTATGTATTTCTTATGGGGATTTTTAGTAACTTTGACGCCCCCAATCGCCCCTCAAATTTAGATTTTTTTGAAAACCTTACTTACCGAGCACCTAGGGTCCTAGAGGAAGCTACATTCCAAATTTCATTCCAATCCGTTCGGTGGTTTTGGAGAAATCGTGATTTAGTAACTTTTACCCATCCCCCTCGCCCCAAACCCCCGGGACAGATCAAAAACATATAATAATAAAACTATTGTGGGCTGTAAAACAGAACAAAAAACCTTTGTTCATAAATTTCATAATTTTCTACATCAAGCAAACGTTATTGTACACTTAATTGAAAAGTCTGATTGGAATTGTATAACTGACAAAACTTGGTTGGCCACTTGGTACGAAATTATGTGTTTTACGTTTAGTACAAAAATCACTTTTATACATCAAGGTGAAACGTGTTTAAAGTTGATTTAAAAAGAACGACTGAAATAGACTTCTACTTACTTTTACTTGAAATTGTGAGTGCTTAAAGAGTTTTTTACCCCAACATTTTTAAAGTACAAGAAGAAAGGGAGTTAATGGAAAGCTGGTGGAAAAGTACATTAGAAGTTACGTCATTCAAGGTTTTAAGGGCTTAACTGTAGAAAGCGTTTAAAATATAACGCAACTACGCATGTCATTAGATGAAGAAAGAGAAAACTACATTATAAGTTTAAACATCCAACGTAATTCATTAAGTATAATTTTCTATTACATTATATGTTAAAAAAACAAATAGAAAAATTTTCCAAACCCACTTTTTTATTATAGATAAAAAAACACACAATATCAGCGTTTGCTACTGTTTTAACATTTCTGTTTAAAAACAGAAAATTAAAACATCCAGACGAGCAGTCTGTGTTTGTTGGATAATACGGTTCCTTGTCTGTAGTTGATAATTAAAGATACTTGTTTATAAATCTTAGATTTTAATGTTAAAGTTTAATAAGAATTAATTTAAATTTGCTTTATAAAGTAAACTAGCTGACCCGTACGGCGTTGCTCGTGGTTGTTGGTATTTTCAGTCTATTTAACGTAATTGTATTCTTTTTAAGTTTTCAGTCAGTCAGTGGTGTTTGGCTTTTATATATATAGATCTTAAATAATAAAAGCACTATTGTCATAATAATAAAAGATCTGAAATTATGATTTTAGTAACTTTGATTCCCCCAAACCCCTACTAAAATTTCGAAATTTTTCATACCCTTTCTTGGTGAGCACCTAGGGCCCTAGAGGAAGCTACATACCAAATGTCATTCCAATCCGTTCTGTAGTTTTGAAGAAATCGTGATTTAATAACTTTGATCCCCCAAACCCCCCTAAAATTTCGAACTTTTTTAAACTCTTTCTTATCAAGCGCCTATGGCCCTAGAGAAAGCTAGATGCCAAATTTCATTCCAATCTGTTCGGTAATTTTGGATAAATCGTGATTTAGTAATTTTTACCCCCCAAACCCCCCTAAAATTTCCATTTTTTTAAAACCCATTTTTAGTGAACACCTATGGCCCTAGAGGAAGCTAGATACCAAATTTTATTCAAATCCATTTGGTAGTTTTGAAGAAATCGTTTTTTAATAACTTTAATACCCCCAAACTCCCCTAAAATTTCCAATTTATTAAAACCTTTTTTCAGTGAACACTTATGGCCCTAGAGGAAGCTACATACCAAATTACATTCCAATCCGTTCGGTAGTTTTGAAGAAGTCATTTTTTAATAACTTTGATCCACCCCAAACCTCCCCTAAAATTTCAATTTTTTTCAAACCCTTTCTTAGTGAGCACCTATGGCCCTAGAGGAGCTACATACTAAATTTCATTTCAATCCGTTCGGTAGTTTTTGAGAAATCGTGATGAGTGAGTCAGTTAGTGAGTGAGTGGTATTTCGCTTATATATATATATATATATAGATTTGGCGTTTATGTTGTATTTTCAAACATTTTGCGTGTTATTCTGCTGACCATCCTTTATTAGTCCGGAAGGCAGAACACAACAAATCGAACACATTATAACCAAACGCAAAAGCTTATAAATATAAAATTAATAATAATATAATAAATAGATGGAACTAATTGTTTACATACTTTATTTTTCCTCCGGCTACCACTTTAAGAAATATCTTTTCTGTCTCATTAATAGGAGAGAAAAGAACAACTTATCATGACCATATAAAAAGCTTTGAATAAAACTAAATCTGTATTATAACACTCTGAAAATTTCTGGAGAATGCATTAAAGATTTACAGAAATCCTTTTCATTGGTGTTAACAACAGCTGAGGATTGGTTTTCAGTTATAGGTTTAAAATTTAATTAAACCCAAGTATAACAGAAATGATACGTTTTCCATCAAAATGTTTAAGAAATAAAATTGTATTTTTCAGAAACCTTTATTTCAAGCAAAGACTCTTCGAAACTCTTGCAAAACGTTATGGAAGAAAAATCCAACCGTAAATGTCATATCCATTCTCTTTTTAATATAATTAAATCTGCGTTCTTATCACTTGAGCAATCTCAACGACTTGCAGTCATGAGACAACTAAGACCTATGTTCACTCACGCCTCAGATATGGTAATTCTGTATAGTCCATAAAATATTTTCGTGCACAAAAAATTTTTTAATAGTTTGTAATTTTAATAGAGATTCATGTAGAGATATATTTAACAAAATCTAATTTTTAAACCTGCAATGTATTATTTACATTTTGTAAGTTTTGCTGTACTTTATATCCTACAAGTGTCGTGGCGGTCAGCACCAACATGGATATTCCTACCGTTAGCAAATACTCGAATACCGTGTTCATAGACTGAAGGTGTTTGAACATGGGGTGTATCACTCACGTTTAAAGTTGTACAATGGACTGCCTCAGTAACTGAAAGAAATTGATTTTGTATATCAATTTGAGAAAAACTTAAAAAGATACCTCACTGACAGGGCATTATACTCAGTGAGAGAGTATTTTGACAAGTCGTCTTTGAGGCTACCACTGTTTGGTTCCTTATACAATAGCCCAGTCGGTATAGGTTACAGCTACCAGTAATTTTCAATACGGCTGATTTTTTTTTTTTTTTTTTTTGTAAGTACCTTAAAGTATGTAGATTAACATAAAAAAAGTTTACCAGTCTATCAATTTCCCAAAGTCGAAAAAAAAATCGATTATCATTATTAAATATTTCGAGCTGGAAGGAAGTTAGAGAAAAATAAAAAATATCACCGTATAGGGGAGGTATTTTTCAACAAAAAAGGTTATATGTATTTATTTCGTCCGAGCAATGGTTTGTCTGAAAAAAATTCGATAATGCAGGTATGTATTTTGCAGCAGGGGAAATCACTAAAAGGGGACATCTTATTCATATATTAAGCGTTGGCTCATTCTAAATTGGCTGAATTTTAATATATCGAATTGCAACTTGGTATAGGAGTTAAAATATATATTTTAAACATTTATGCTGAGTCTCAGCTTGTTATCTTGAAAATAACCCGATCTAGGAGTCGATTTCGATTATCGATTTTAGGAGTACCGGACCCACCAATTCATTTTAAACAGCTCCAGTTTAGAAAATTTTCAAAATATCAACCTGAAAGTTTTTTTACAAGTTAAATATATACATTCAAACAAGATCAAGGAGTATAAAGTTTTTTTATTATTTACTTTTCAAAGCACAAGTAACTTAAAAAAGTATAATTTTAGACCTTTTTAGATTGTTCATCAAAACGCTTGAGTTAATCTGCTGCAGATTAGTCAATTTTTTAAATATAGTTTTTAAAATAAGTATAGCAAAAAACTATTGTGTTTTTAACTTCTGTTCCAATTTTTAAATCGATATGTTCAAAAATGTCGAAAATGGAGTCGTTGAATCCAAAGGTGTTATAGTTAAAACGAGATAGGTAAAACAGAAGACTATTTTCAAGCGCCTCGTTTTTAAAAATAAAATGAAAACAATCGTTCATACTTACTAAGAACATTTATACTGGTGTACTCAACTTGTAAAACAAATTTGTGTTGATATTCCAAAAATTGACGAAACTGGAATAGATTGAAATTAGTTCGTGGGTCCGGTACTCCTAAAATCGATAATCGAAATCGACTCCTAGATCGGATCATTTTCAGGATAACAAGCTGAGACTCAGCATAAATGTTTAAAATATATATTTTAACTCCTATGTAAAGTTTCAATTCGATATATTAAAATTCAGCCAATTTAGATTGATCCAACGCTTAATATATGAATAAGATGTCCCCTTTTAGTGATTTCCCCTGCTGCAAAATACATACCTGCATTTTCGAATTTTTTCCAGACAAACCATTGCTCGGACGAAATAAATACATATGCCCTTTTTTGTTGAAAAATACCTCCCCTACACGGTGGTACTTTTTATTTTTCTCTATATTCATCCCAGCTCGAAATATTAAGGATAATCGAAGAAAAAAATGATAACCGAATTTTTTTTCGACTTTGGGATATCGATAGACTGGTAAACTTTTTTTTATGTTAATCTACATACTTTAATGTACTCATAAAAAAAATCAGCCGTTATTTAAATTACTGGAACTTTTGATCTAAATTTACCCCTAACGACTGGCCTACAAGTGTTTCTTAGTATTATAATTAGAAGACCTCCCTACAATAACGTTGTATATAACATTTTTCTGAATTCCAGGTTATTTGATCTCATGCTATAGCTTATTACAAACAAGTACTACATATTAGTGCTAAATAAACAAAAATGGGGAAATAAACAAAAATCTCATGATTTGCATTGCAGTATGTAATGTAACAGCAAGAAGAGAAGGGGCGAAATAGGCAATACGGTAGCAAGTAACTAAAGTGTTTGTAGTCATGTTTCCTTAAGGCAAATCATAGCCGAGTGAGTAGCGTGAGATCGTCCTGATCAGAAGATATCGGGTTCGAATCTCGGCTAGACCAGGTAAATTTGTATATCTGTGGTTTGAGGGTAGGAGGGCGGAAATAAAACAAACGGTGGTTGGCTCGCTTACAAGCTGACGGGATATGACTGGTTAACTGGTCTCCGGCTTGGGATGTTTTGCATATTTTTACTAAGATATTTATGTATATATATATATATATATATATATTTTTTTTAACACAAAAAAAGTGTATACTTATAATAAGCTATGAGATGAGATCAAAATAAATAACTTGGAATTCAGGAAAATGTGATAAACAATGTTGTTACAGGGAGCACTTCATTTGTGTTATCTGTAATAATGTCTTATATCTTTTATATCTTGTATATTTACAGTTCAATCTAATTTCAACTATTGCATTTGTTAAAATGTAAAAAAATGATTTTTGTGTTATACGTATGTGTAATCAGCTTTGCTACAATTTGTAAGGCATATATAAGGCGAATGAGCTTATCATTGATAATCACCGGGGGTACTTTGTCACCCGAATATAGGGGGGCTGAAAAGTATATTCGATGCTTTCTCTACAAGTACTTTCCGCCCCCTAAATCATATGTTAGTTAAAAAACAGCTGAAACAACAACGCAACAATAGACTTCCTTGTCCGTGTACGCTTGCCATAACCTCAATTGTTTTTGCACAAATGAATGTAAATGCTTTAATAAAGATTTTTCCATATTAAAATGCAAATTATTTACTAAAATTGTAGCTGGAGGGAAAATGTGTGTCTTACGGGACGAAAGAAGATCGGTCGCCCCCCTTGAATATTACCTCCCTCGCTTCGCTCGTGCTACATTTTCTTTAGTTGAGATAAACTGATACTTTCCTCTATTAAGACACAAAGAACTATTCACGTTTACTTTGTGGGAAATTTATTCTGATGTTTTCCCTTTACGATCTGATCGAGATTGAACATGACTGGACTAACATCTTAAAACACACATTTCTTACCACATTTAAATTTTGTGCTTAACTTCTAATCATTTACTATCGAAACTAATCTGATAGAATCTATTATAACATTAAATAACTCACTGCTACGACTCACTTAGTTTAAAAGCACGACTTCCCAAGCGTTGAGCAGGCAAAATCTGTTCAGCATTGATTACCTGTAAAGTTAACATAATAATTACATCAAGAAAACAAGTTGGTAAAATTCACGTTTTATGTTGAATAGACTGTACAAACAGCTACGTTATTAGGGAATTTCCATAGGAAAGTGAGCTATTGCAGAGGCTCTTATTAGGAGACCAAACCTCGGGAGTGGTAGTAAATGAGCACCGATTATGGTCCCCAGTACACGTTTTGGGGAGTCATTAAACATTGTACATATACATGTTCACACTCTAACGGGCGCATTTTAAGTCAAATTTGGCACACACGTTTGTTGCCCCAGTCGCTCGGACGATTTCTTTAGCCAAAAAATCCAACGACCGGAAGCAAGTTTTCTTTAAAAAGAAATGAAAATTATTTCACATTTTTCGTGCTCGAATTTAATATTTTCGTATTTAATCTTAAAAAGATATACAGGGTGGTTATAAAGTCACTTCCCTCCTTTTTAACTTTTGTGTTTGTTAAAACAAACAAATATCCTTTCAGGAACAATACTAATTTAACCCAAAGTATCTTTTGAAGCAATTGGAAATGTTGAGTGTCCCCTAAAATTGGGGGATTATGGGAGCAACTCAAATTTTTTAAATGGTAAGTATGGTCATGTGATACCTCATTTTAAAGGTATATTTAAGACTAGGAAAATTGCATAAATAAAATAAAAATCGGACCACCCAAAACAAAATGGCGGCCCTAAACGTGTTGAAATAATTCGAGATAAAGTTGCAAATAACCCGAAAAGGAAGAGTGTTTAGAAAAAATTTCAAGGGACTAAAAATGTTTATTTCAAAGTGCTTGACCTTCCAAATCGATGTCGTACATTTTATTCTTTTTTACTCCTCCATCTTAGAAAATGTTGTAAGAAATTAAATTTACGAAATCGATTTAGAAGCAATTGTTTATTTCAAGCATTTTCAAATAAACAATTTTTGTCTCTTAAAATTTTTTCTAAAAACTCCTCCTTTTCGAGATATTAGCAACTTTATGTCGATTTATTTCAACTCGTTTAGGAAAGCCATTTTGTTTTGGGTAGTCCGATTTTTATTTTCTATATGTCATTTTCCTAGTCATAAAATGAGTTACCACATGACCATACTTCCCATTTAAAAATGTTTAGTTGCCCCCAAAATCCCCCACTTTTAGGGGACACTCAAAATTTCCGATTGCTTCAAAAAATACTTTGGGTTAAGTTAGTATCGTTCCCCAAAGGATATTTGTGTGTTTAAACAAACAAAAAAGCGGGGGGGGGGGGGGGGGTGGAAGTGACTTTATAACCACTCTGTATATAGTATAGTATTCTGCACATTATTTTTACACGACCTTAAATCTCGTCTGGTTCTCCTAAAATCTATCAAAACCTATAATACCATAATAGTACCCGTTTCGAATTCACGTGGGGGCATCTTCAGATCCAAGGCCGAAGGCTGAGTCTGTACCCGAGGCCGCAAAGCGATTTTTTCCGTAGTGTGTGAGCGCTTGAATAACAGCTGGTGGTCTAGGAGCAAACACATTCTACTAATTTATTTCGTATTCAGCGGCTTCTTGAGTAGACCAATTTTCCAAATAGTTGGTTGAAACCCTAGAACATATAAACTCAATTTTGGAAATTCACTCAACTCACGTCAACGGTTCAGCTAAGCGATCGAATTATTTTACAATTAAATTCAGAAACAGAAAATTATCTGGAAAAGTGACAATACAAAAACGTAGAATATCTTTGCTAAATTTAGAACCTTGTCTGTGGTACTACATATGTAAAATATTTATTAAAACAGTAAAATTCTTAAACTTATCTTTTCCATACTCATATTATAAAGAGGTAAAGTTTGTTTGTTTGTTCGTGTGTTTGTTTGTTTGTTTGTATGTAGGGGGTAATCTCTGGCACTACTAAACCGATTGAAAAAACTGTTTTACTAATAAAAAGCTACACTATCCCTGAGTAACATTGGCTATAATTCATTTCGATAAAAACCTTTTTTTATTCCAATATTTGTAAATTTAGTCGGAAAAAATTCTTAGGTTAGGCCCAGAATGATAAATCAACAGATGTATTTACATTTATTACCATAGCAACCAATTGATAACAGATAATACAGCTGTTAGCTCCAATATTTCCATTGACAGCTGATTTCAAAATTTGAAGCAATTATTATTGTTGTATTTCTAGCTTTTAGGTTAGGGTTTTTAAGTGTAGACCTAAGCCTTGCTGGTTCTTTTAACCATTATTATAACTGCTGTTATAAAATATAAGAAATAATTTAATTTGAACATTTGACATTATTTACCATCTTAGTTTTGAGGTTATTATTAAACCTACACCTTTATTATAAATAAAACATATGTTTTAGAGGGTTACATTGGGGGTTGGCGTGCGGAGCACGCAGGGGTCTCCCCTAGTTACAAATATAATCATTCTACTTTTATCGGTTACATCAATTACGTAATATACAGACATTGTGTTAATTATCCAAGGTTTGGTCCCGCATCAAGTTTTAATTTCCTCTCGTTGAGGCGGTCGTATCATTAACATTTTTACTGCCCACTTGACTGGCGACGGAACGTCTGTGTTTATCGCGCAATGCTATTTTACAAAGCTCTTAGTAGTCAGTAAACAAGTGGGAACTATATGTATTGTTTTTTCTGCTTTGCATTAAATACGCCACTAAGCGAAGACACTATTTTATTCTACAGGAATTATTACTTTCAAAATAAAATTTTATTTGAAGCACACCGTTTTTATGTACATTATTTTAACTAACTAGCATACCATTGTATAATCAACATATTATTTTGTCTCTTTTGTCAATGTTTAAATTAAATAAACAAATAAATTTTATGAGGAGTTAATTGAAGACATTGATTTCAAAGCGAACTAAGTGCCAAAAAAAAAATTATTTATTTTTTCAATGCGATGCATGGCTTAAAGATCTACGTTCCAACTATATCGTTGTAGCTACTTCAGTCACCCACAGAATGCATGACCTGTAAGTCCAGGGAGCAGTGCACTTCAAAATGATCTATGTGTCAGGCACTTTCAGACTGTGTTAGGACATAGATCATTTTGTAGACTACATACAGCACGGACATAGATCAATTTGAGAGGACTGCGTACTAGGACTTAGATCTGTTTGAAAAAAATTCTAAGACATTGATTTATTTTCTGATAGTACTAAATCCGAGTTATTAAATTTATCATAGGCTTTTGTTATTGTATTGATGATTCAAAAATTATGCATTCATTTATATAAAAAATGTTTTTTTAGAAAAATTCAGTGTTTTTTATTTAATTTTTTTTATCATTTCTCAAAATTTTACTTTTGGCATTTAGATCGCTTTGAAATGAATGCCTTCAATTTAGATTTCACTTTATTTCGTGCAAAATCGCGAAGAAGGTTTATTAGCTGCGACCGAAGTAAAGTAATCCATGATCCTAGACAGCAAGGTAGACTCGCAAAGCGAGTTTTTCTGCTGCGAGCGGAACGAAGCAACGCGTGAACCGGAGCTGGAGGCTGAGATGAAACCAAATTCTACTAATATATTTCGTACATGAAGGCATATATTCATCGCCTTCTTGAGTAGAGACATTTCCCAAATAATTAGTTGCAACCGAAAAACATATAAACTTAATTTTGTAAATCCGCTCAACTTACATCAGCGGTCGAATTATTTTAGTGTCACGCAATTACCAAACATTACCTTTATATTTTAGCTCCCTTCAGTATTCCTTATTACAGCTCTCTGATAACCGGTTTTAGCGAAACTATGTCGCCATCTTCAGATCTTCTCAAAGTATCTAAAAACGTTCATACATTTTATAAACGTAAAAGCAATTTTTCAAGTGTGAACTTCTAAAGGCGCACCTCGGCACTAGTTTTGCTGGCAGAGAATCGGAGTTTACCGTCACACATTTTCTCATGCGTTTCATGAAACGCTCTATTACGTCAGCTTGAAAAGGTTTTAGTCTTGCCGAGATTCGAACCAGCAGAGTCCATTACCTTAGCCGGTTAGGTCACGAAAGCATTGCTAGTTTACTATTTTTTTATTTAGTACATAAGTGTAATAGATTGTCTTACGTCATAGTCTTAGCCCTTAATCTTAACAAAATGTATAGTTTAATTGGTATTTTCATTGTGAGATCTTCTCAGGATCACTGAATTTAATGTGTACAATATTATCTGTAAATACCTTAATATTCCGTCTAGCGATCCACTTGTGGTAATTTTTCACAACTGCGATTTCAAATGCTCATGCATTCACCTTCAGATGTCTAACGCAACACATACAATTAATTATACAAAATTCGTCGCCGTATTTCTAACGGCACCGGCAAATGGTGAACCGGTTTTGGTGAACCATGTGCCGGTGCCGGTTTAAATACGGCGACGAATTTTGTATAATTGTATGTGTTGTGTTAACAACTATTTAAATGTTTTAACAATCTCGTAAAAGTGATAGACACCTGAAGAAGAATGCATGAGCATTAAAAAAAAAAAATTACCACAAGTGGATCACTAGACGGAATATTAAGGTATGTATAAATAATATTGTACACATTCAATTGGTAATACATCTTAAATGGACATTGTGCTTCCTCATTTCGTATGTTGTGTTAAAAAGTTTACACTTCTCCCGTGTAGTCTTAAGCACACAATTTACATTTTCCCCCTCGTGAAAACACAGAGAAACAATATATACACAATATTACAACTGACACAACATTTAAAATGTTTAATCGTACACATATTTGAAAATATAGGACACCAAGGAATTGTCAGGTCTGGTCAGTTTCAATTTGCCGGGTCCTTTATCTACACGAGTTACAACTCATAGTAAATGTCCTGTATGTTATTTGTCATTGTTAAAAATACTTTTAACGTTAATGAAATGTATTAATATAAATATACACCGTATGAGAGGCTTTGTACTGACTGAATGAAAGACAGAACCAACCAGCTGCAAGGGGCGTGGCACAGCCAACTAGTGTAATGTGGTCTTGTGCCACGCCCCTTGCAGTTTGTATAAATACGGGGCATGGAGCTTTGATAGTTTAGTTGTAGTTTGGCTTTGTTAGCTTTATCACTGAGGATGGCGACTTTGTCGTTGAAACGCGTTTGATTTATTAAACGTATTTGTTGTGAGATTTTGTGTTATTGTTTTATTTCATCTATAGAAAATCTTGTTTATGTTATTTTAATTTTTTTAGATTTAAATTTTAAATGTGACAAGACACAAAATAACACAACGTACAAAATGAGGAAGCGCAATGTCCATTTCAGAGGTATTACCAAGTAAACTATTTTAAAACTACTTACGAAATGAGGAAGCACAATGTCCATTACAGATGTATTACCAAGTAAACGATTTTAACACAATTTATGAAATGAGGAAGCGCAATGTCCATTTCAGATGTATTACCAATGCTATATACACATGCGTACTATATATTATAGCGGATCGTGACGGAAAATGCGTGACCGAATAGAGCGTGACGGTAAAATACGATTCACTGCCAGCAAAATGTTTATATTTTTTTTGGACGCAGTCCGCCTACTCACTTTAAAAACGCACTTCCGTTTGATGGATTATTTTCGCCAACGAACTCGTCCACGTAAAAGTGGGAATACATATAAATATGCATATATATGTATATATATATATAAAGTTTTTAATGACACTCAAAACGTGTTCTGGGAACCATGTTCGGAGCACATTGACTACTCCTGACACAACGCCTCACCTAAGTGCTCATCTTTCCTATGGAAATTCGTTAATAACCAGGTGGTTTTTAATAGAATTAGATACTTTATTTTCAATTTAACGTCTTTTAAAAACGCATGAATTCTATTAAAAATTGTTGGTGCAGAATATAAATACCATCTTAAAAAAGCTTCCTTGAAGGACGATGAAAATCTTTATTAAAATATTCAGACCGCATTATTTGACGGAATAAATTCTCATCAGATAAATTGTGTCTACTTCTAACAAAAATTATTTTAATACTTAAAACATATATAGCTATCTGAAAGTAAAAACTTGCAACTGCATAAACAGTGATAAAGAAAGCATATTTCTATATACACAGTGCAATATACATCTTATGTAATATTTCTGTTGTAACACTATGGTCTTATATTTCAACAAATAAATGCAGCCAAAACACTTAACACCTTACTGGATTCTGGATTATACTAAGAAAAAGGAAATCGACTCCTATAAAAGCGAGTGCACGTCCGTTCGTACACGTACGTACGTGAGTAACATATAATATAACAGCCGGATTCACCCATAAACTATAATACTTAAACAAACCCAATGTAGATTATAGTTTGGGGTTATGTTTACACTTCAATCGTTTTAAATTCTTGTGAAGTTGATTTTTCTAAATATGAGTTTATTACGAAAGGGCTCTTCGCTATTTATTACGGAGTGGGCTACTCGCTTGGCTCTAACCTTAAGTGAGAGAGTACAAAGATATATCATACATATAAAGATACATAAACATGTATTTTATTCTGAAGATCTACTATATTACATTTGATTCTACACTGTGTGAAAACTAAAATCAAACTAAGTCTAAATCATTTACTTTACACTACGGGCAAAACTGAGTACAAAATGTATACTCCCCAAATATGAATTCTTTTAAATATAAATATAACACTCCCAATAGATTAACCCACAAAAACTGATTCCATACCCAGAATTTACATAAAACAAGTATCCCTTTAATTCACAAACTGTGTCCTCACCTATACAGTACTCTGTCCTGGTGGCTCCTCTTGACCCCCACCCCGGTGTCTACACCCCGAAGCCTCCGGGTCTCCCCAGACCTCTCTTCCACCCAAGAACCTTTCCAAAAACTTTCAAACTTCTGTCCCCCCTCTCAGTTTTACCAGTTTCTTTCTTACAATGATGTTAGCCTACTTAAAAATACAACTCAATGCGATTTCCATCATTCCTAATTGCTTAACTATCTATTCTATTTTACAGTAATATTACATAATGTTGCTGGCTAATACAATTCTGCTATTTTTAAACAATTATCAACATTGTTTTTGTGTATGTTACAAAATTACCTAACAACTCATTCTATTTCGTAACAAGTTACATAACTAATGTATGCTACAATATGCGTTATAATATTTGCTTTGAGGTTATAAACTGCATATAAATACAACATTTGATCATAAACATATTTGTTTAACCAAATTTAAAGAAGATACATATTCGTTTTATTCGGAAATATTCGAACATATTCGAATAACATATAAATATATTCGATTATTAATTTCTTTCCTATAATAAAAATAACTTCTAAATCATTTGATTTATGAATATGAAATAAAAAGCTATTAAAAGATAGCATTTTTATCTTTCTTCAAACATATATAATAACGTAGACTATGTAAATAAAAATGTTTAACAAATATGCCTACAGTTTTATAATCCTTATTATTGTACACATTTACCGAGTTAAAAATCCCCATCAGCATTTTTAGGTAGGCCTAAATAAAGTTGTTGTTTTAAAATAGTATTTGTTTAAATTATGTATTTCTGATGTGTATCTAATTAATCAGCCTGTGAGTTTTCACGGGGGCTCAGTAGTATTGTAATAAATGCGTTCTTACGTGTAACTAATACAATGTTTATAAGTTTAAAACCACCATTGTTTAAATCGTGTTGACATTCAGAAATAAAGTCTCAAGTAAGTGATTAATGACTACAACTTCTGCTTTAGAGTCTAGCTTGGGTTGGCTTTGCAATACTCCCCTTACAAGGAAAAGTTATTATCCGGCCGAAGTCTGAATTATTTTTTCAACATTTGGTAAAGAGATAAGGGTTGTTAAGCTCCATTAGGTTTTACCCCTAACGGCTAATGACTGAACTTAGGAAGTGGCAATTAACAGTAATTAAGATTTATGGTTTATAGTGATAATAGCTCTGACGCTGTTAGAAGAGTACGAATCGAAATAAAGTTTCACAAAACCTTTTGAAAAAAAATATTTAAAATATTATGAGTTGAATATTATGCACATTGTAATAAAAGATAAATTTACAAGTAACATGGTAATAAATTGAATGTACTTTACCACTTTTTAAATGAAAAAAATAAAACATTATTGTACGCTTTTATACTTTGGAAATACATTATAGCTATATTAAATACTACTTTATAATATACTAGTACAATTTGCTCCTGCTCGATTCGCTCACCGCCCCCCCCCCCCTCAACAGTGAAACAAATGCAAACAGATTATTGTTGGCCTATACTATGATATTTTAACGGCAGTGGGTATTGATTGAGACAGAGATTTTTTATTTTTACGAAGAAGAGTGACATTTTTTTAAGTTATAAAATGCGACCAAAATGCGATACAGTAAATCAGTATTTCAAACTGGACAGAGACACCCCACCTAGTAAAGAATAATTTGAATAGCGATATAGGTGTTTGAATTAAGATGTAGTAAGCAAGCATGTTTCTTTGTTTGTTTCCCCTATTACCTAACCTAAAAGAACAGTTGGTTGTAAAGAATAATTACCTGATTATAAATTTTCAAAGTTGGTTGTTATTGTAACAAATATAAATTATTTTAAGAAACGTGTTTTAGTTTGGTATATTTCTAAAATAAAATTGTGTTAAGCTTTTGATACAAACCAGCTGTTTTATTTATAAATGTAACACCAGCTGTTTGAATTATAATAAAATGAGCCTTTTTCATTGATTTTCCCTTTGTGTTTGCTTTATTTAGTTAATATAATAAAACTATTAACTATTTATAATTTTGATAAGTTGTTTTCAATTATAATTGATGTTAATGCATTTAAGAAACGTGTGTTTTTTCAGTATTAATAGGCCACATAAAAAATAGCAGACTACTTTTATCATAATAGTCAATAAACATGTCTAATGGCGCTTAGTTTTGTTAAATATTAAGTAAATTTTTTGTTGTTTTATGTTCAATAGATGCTGCAGTTTTTTTCAAAAAGTATATAAAAACACAAGCTTGTATTCAAATGAAAGTTTGTGTCAAAATTTCGAAGCAATCGGTGAAGAACTTTCGGAGATTATCGATTTTGAACAAACGCACATTTACATTTTTATTTATATAGATTATTATATGTAAGTTCATTTCTTAGTAGCTAGTTTATTCAATACCTAACTGTACCTGCATTAAATACATTGATATAACATGTTACAGACTAAACTAAGTTTGTTCCTTTAAAAACTATTTTCGAATAATATCAATTGCACGTACACTGTCAGAACTTAGTGACAATAATGTCCCAAGAGATCAAGTTGTCAAAATACAAGTTAAACTTTGGAAACTATAAGTCATACAAGTTGAGATTTAAGGTTACCTGTCTAAACTTAGAGTTGGTTACATGTTAAGCTTTTATTGTTTATATTTTGTATTCCAAAGAAAAATCTGAAATACTTGCAAACATAAAAAAAGTTACATTAAAGATAAATAGTTCGACCACGTAAAGTGTTTTTAGTACGAAAATCTAAATAAAAGCTATTCCGATCAAAAAACGTGCTTTAGGTTTTTGGAATTTCTTGGTTAACGAACTCGTCCAAGCAACTTAGAAAACCAATGTGTGTACCGTATTTGAAAAAAAAAAACAAACATTGGACGTAAAATGCGGCCGTTAGAGTGCGAACACATAGGCTATATGAATACATACATCTCTCTATTATTTCAAAAAATCTACTTCTTCTCATAATCATTATAAAGTAATAAGAATAGAATAAATACGTAACCAACAAGCGACCACTGCAAGAGAACCAACAAAGTGACCACTGCCAAGAGAACCAACAAAGCGACCACTGCCAAGAGAACCA